>APFE031675314.1:0-11510 GCA_000404065.3 Pinus taeda
TCTTGTTTCCTTCCATATCCTAGTGTACTTGTTTATATATGCTTGTATATGGTTAATGTACATCTGATCCTGCATTATTTGTGAATTTAAATCCTTGTTTCTTGCATAGTAGTATGTTGTTGTAATTCTATAGGTCCTTTTGAAGCTGAGCAGACAAAGAGCAGGCAACAAAACCCTATCTAGAAGGAGAGGGAATCGAGTGCAAGACTCAGGTTGGCCCTCTTGGTTCTCCTCTCATATATTTTCATAAAAGGAATCATCAATAGACTTTGATTGTTTGTTTCTAAGATAACCACACATCTTAGTGGGAATAGCAGCATCCATGTGGACACTATTCCTGTATAACAAAATGGTGACTCCGCTGGGGACCGACTAGATTACTTGTTAGCCTATCTATCCTTGTTTCTTTTATAAACATACAGACTGAGCCTGAAGTCAAGCCAGCTAGCCTTCGAACTACATTTGTCATACAAATGAAAAGTAGATCAATGTTGCTTCAGTCAATCTCTGGGTTTTTGTTTATAAATTAAACAATAGATCTGCAAACAATCTAATTGCCATAAGTAGTGGCTTGAGTAACCTCTTAAATAACCCCTGTGTTTTTACATACATTGATCTGTACTTATTCAGCTTAAACACCTGAACTAAACTGCAAATTGTGAGTGAAGTCTCATTCAGAGTCTCACATTGTAACCATCGCACCTTGCCTTCAAGGCATCATGTATGCATCGCACTTCCCGAATGGAGTAACTGCGCTGCATATTGAGTTCACTGTGTAACAGGTGCGATGGTCAAGGAGGACTGATTTTACCCTCTGACTGTGGATTTTTCTCACTGTTTTTAGTCTTAGTCAAGAGTTTTTGCTGTCTGTAATCAGTGTGCTTCTGTGAATACCCCCTTCTCTAGCATTATTCTGCCTCCTTAGTGCAAAGAACTATAAACGTTTTTTTATGTATTGTGCATCGTTTTAGTTCTCTTTTGCAAAAAATAACATAGTCAAGCTGTCGTCTCTAGATCTTAAAGTGTCGTAGTTGTCGTTTTCAGTTTTAGAAAGCAATCACATTGTTTTAGATAGTTGATTATACGGTTATCATTGCATAAGACTTGATTTACTAGTTTTAAAGTGTCAAAAAGCAATTTCCATTTCAAAATCGCAAAGTGTCTCTCTTATTTTCACTTCGTTTTGAAAAAGAATTTTGTTGAATACAATCGCTTTAAAAGTATTCCAGTTTTTCACATAGTTTTCCTAGTGTCATTTACACATTAAGGGAACTGAAAACCAATACATGCATGTGCATTTGCATCTTGAATGCTTGGCTTGATTTAGGACTATGCATATTAGCGTGTGCTCTGTGCTCTGTGAAGAAAAGATGCTTGAATTTCTTCCCCTTAGTAGTTAGGATTTTCATTGCTGAAAGAAGATAAAACGTCTATTTATCATCTTAGACCGCATTTAGGAATTATACATACATCACATGGTGAACCTGAAAGGAAAACTGCTAAGCAAGATCAACTTAAAATAAATCTCCATGAATCTAACAATGCTTTGGAACTTAACGCAACATCTGGAGGTCTAGGATAGAGACATATTCCGGCGTTGTAAAGCCTGGTAACTGTTGCTTTCAGTGCTGGTTGGGTGATTCCTCCACTCTGAGATGATAAGTGCCAATAGGACTTGTGCTCCCACGTACCGTCGCGTATATATTGGGAGACCACTATAGGCTGCATCCTTTATCCTTAGGAAGCTGTGTCTGCCGCCCTATCGATCGTAATGCACTGAACACAACATTCGGGAAGACTGACTGTTATACCGTAAAAAGTATTCTACAGTTTTACGATTGGTTTGGTAATCCTCTCTACCTAGATCTCCAGAGAAGTCCATTTTGCTCCTTTTCAGACTCCTTAATGGAAAAGGTCCTCCGAGTGCTTGTCACTTCAAGCTCAATAAAAATTGAAGGAAACTAGAGTCATCTTTTGTTTTTTCTCAACTCTTTAAAATTGAAAAAGCAAGTTGTGTCAAAGCGTCTAAAATTCATTTAATTCAAAAAACATTTTCCCCTTTTATTTTGAGTTGATCAAGTAATCCGCAATCGTGGAATAAAGTCAATCAAAACCCCGTCGTTCGTGGAGACTTACGAGTCAACCATCGTTGACTCCAGAAGCAAAGCCATTCCGGATGAAACGAACTCGTTTAACCAGATCAAAGTCCCCTAGGTTGGTTGGAGCAAGCACTCCAACATCCTCAGAGACTCTGGTTACTCCAAACATTTCTGGAATCCCTGCCTCTACGGAAGAAATTCTGCAACAACAATAGCACATTACAACTGATCCTAGTGTGATGATTAACACTTCTATTCCTGAACCGGTTCCGTCTACAACCGATTCAGAAGGTGTTACTCCCTAATCATATACTGTTACAGGACTTACATCTTCTTCGGTACCAGAAATATTTTACGGACTTGACAGTCTACCTCTTCCTCCTGGATTGATTGCCATAGAAGAGATTGTGGAAGATCCTCTGTCTAGCACTCCAACGCAACTTGGAGCTGGGATCGCCCTATATCCTTCTTCATCAGAAAATCCATCGGAAGTTCCTGAAGAATCATTGAGGAATCTTTTGGATAGACTTAACATGTCTGAACAACCGTCAACATCAAGGACTGTGTCACTCGACACAACAATAACGGAAGCCTCTTATGTTATTCCGACAATGTTTGCCGGTGTGCCATCTATCCCAACCAGTTTTCAATCACTGGATGGAGTCCATCCGGGGACTATTTCGACAATATGGGTTGTTCCCGTTTGTTCATCCGGAATTATATCTGGAATCTCTTACGTTGAGTCTCGAAAAATTGATCTATCACAAGGTCAATTTGGGAAAACTGGTCCCCAAAGGAAAATTATTCCTTTAAGAACTGGATTACCATCATATGGAGGGCCATATACCCTTTCATTGTCTTCCCCAGAAGGATAACCATGCGTGAGTTTGCAACAAAATTTGGGTTATGCTGGAATCACAACTAGCGGTTGGGTACCAGTCCTGTCTCAACAACCAAGAGTTGTATGCTCAATACAACAAAGTTCACCTATGACAAACATCCCCACTACACTGGCTATTGTGGTTGTATCGCAAGTACAAGCGTCACCAATTGTATGCCAACCTCAAGTTTCGCAGGTGGCGATATAACAATCTCTTGTACCTCCGACACATCCACAATCACCCACTAGTGGAATGGCATAGGTTAAAATGGGGAACCCCAACCCCAATCTTGGTCAAACAGTCAGTGCTGGACAACAGTCCATGGCTTCACAACCATGGCTGGTGCAATACCAACAACCGCAATTCCAGCAAGCTTACCAAGGATATGAGCAACAAGTCTTTGCGAGTAATGGGCAGCAGTATCAACCATATCATAATGGCTATGCCCATCAAACTTACCAAAGTTACCAACATCAAATGCATTATGCTGGTATGCAAAGACCGACTACTCAAACAATTTCGTCTTATCCTGGGTATGCTCAACCAAGCCTAAATCAACAATTGCCCTTCGTGGCAACTCTAGAGTTACCAGATCTAAGTCGACTAACGAACGATCCAATTGCCTACGCCCCTTAGTGGTCGGGGATCCCGCATAAACTTCCGTCGGATATTCTTAAATTCAATGGAAATCTAGGCGAAGACCCATCGAATCATGTGATGACCTTTCATCTATGGTGTTCGTCAAACACTCTCAATCATGATTCGATTCGACTTCGCCTCTTTTAGCACACCTTAATTGGTTCGGCAACAAAGTGGTATATCGAACTTCCTAGAGCTTCATTTGATAACTTCAGTACCCTAGCCACAACCTTTTTAACCCATTTTCAATTACCTATCAAGTATGAAACACGAACTGAGTTGCTTACCAATTTCAAACAAACGACAGCCACTCACATATCTGATCATATTCATGAGTGGCGGCGTCGTCGCAGAATGGTAAAAAGATATGTCCCTAATCAGCTATTGGCTGAATGGTTTATTAAGTAACTGTCACCCGCTATTACAGAAGATGTGGCAAAGGGGGGAGTCATCACTAAAGAGCAAGTCATTGCTCGTGCACAATATCTAGACTTGATCTACACTTAATTTGGCACGCTCTATGATAAAATCCCTGACGCTCCTAGACCAGAATTCTCCATCCCTCCGCCTCCTAAATCAAACAAGGACTCTCATGCCGACGATGGTGTGATAGGCACGACAAGCACTAAAACTGCAAAGGCCACATCCAAAAAGGCCCACACGGTTTCGAGTCAAGATGTAAATGAAGAAATTTTAGCCTCAGAAGTAAATGTTGTGTCAACAGACAAAGGCAAAGAAACCAAGCAACCAGGAGGCAAGAAGAAAAAACAAGGGAAGATGAAAAACCAGGGAGACTCATCTCCTAGGAAACCTTCAGCAAACCCTTCTGGGAATGTGAAACCCAAAACTCCATGTCATATATGTGATGAGGATCACTGGACATAGGACTATCCATTTAAAGAAGAACTTAGAAAATCTTTCAAAAGTTCGAAAACCTCGGCTGTATTGACTGATCCGTTTCCGAACCCAGGAACGAATATGGTTGCTAACGAAAATGCTTCCCCATCCCAAGTGCTAATGTTGGCAGTCTTAAAGAAACTGAATGACACTCTTATAATGACAAGGAGTAAAGATTATGGGAATCCACAGATGTTGAACAACAAGGACAGTGAACAACCTAGTAGTTCAACAACGACTTCAACAGAAGTCATTCCACCCATCATTCCTGAATTAACAATAAAATAGCCAAAGGGAGTAGTACACAAATCGACGTTTAATCCTCGTGCTCGAGCAGCACAACACTATAATATAGTGGAGGATTTAGCTCAATCGCTGTCCACGATGTCGACTCTTGAAGTGCTGCAAAATTGCCCCTCCCAAAAGCAGGCTTTATTGTCAGCAATAGGTGGGATTGACCCAACGGATTCCAATCTTGTATCTTTTAATCATAAAGGATACAACCCTCAGTTACCAGCCCAACTAGCTTTCCTCATTCAAGTGAAATCCCTCAACAAAACTGTTCATAGAACAATTATTGATGAGGGGGCATCCACATGTATCATGTCGATGAGTTGCTAGAAAACTCTGGGGTCTCCCTCTTTGTCGCGATCGTCAACAACGTTAAAATCATTTGATGGATGAATGTACACCCCGTATGGGATGCTAAGTAACTTGCAAGTCAAATTGGGGGGAAAAATAGTAGAAATCGATGTTGAAGTCATCGACGGAAATCTTGACTACAACATCCTACTGGGAAGACCCTGGATATATGCCATGGTGGCTGTTGTGTCAAGCTACTTCAAGAAAATTGCATTTCCTTCCCAAGGAGGAATTACAATCATCAACCAACAAAATTTTCTCCCCAACAGTTCGCAAGTTACGGGAAGCATTCCAATGATCCACAGGAGCCCTAGCATGCTTCATAATATCGGAGTAGGCCTACTAAAAGACCCTACGTTAATGGGAACCTTTACCCTATCGCCTCGTACCAATTTGGCGGAAGTGGCTAATGTAGGAACCTGCAATATGATATCTTCCATTCAAAAGATGTCAGAAAATGATGTTAAAATGGATCATTTGTAGGTTTTTCCCGTAACCCCACTGGAAATATTATAGCAATCAATGTTCTCAGCATGGGAGGCAAAATAGCATCAACGCTCATCAAGCATTTGGATAGATAGGTCTAAGGAATATGGCACCCCTTCAGATCCTTGGTCACAAGTACACCTTACAGACAAAGGAATCATTCAATCGATGATGGTCGATGGGGAACCATGCAAAGATCACCACCATCGTTCCCATCTTCCGACTTGTAAAAAATATAATTATGGCAACCTACAACATCCTTCAGTATTTGACTTTCTGACGAATACTGTAAACACAGTGGATTCCGAAAGAAACCTATCCAATATCGAAGAGACTATTTCCATAAACATCTCAACCAAAACAAATGTTGTAGAGAACATTCATGTTGGAAAATCTTGTTATTCTTCCAAACTGGAAATATATAGCACTCTCTTTCGCGAGTTTAGAGATGTCTTTGCTTGGTCATACGATGAAATGCCAGGTATCGACTCGAGCATAGTTGAACACAAGATTAAGATGTATCCAAATGTCAAATCGGTATGACAACAGCTAAGACAGGTGCACCCCAAGAAAGTCGTTGCCATCAAGGTGGAAGTCTAAAAACTCCTCCATGCTGGTTTCATTTACCCCGTTCCTCTAACCGATTGGGTATCGAATATTGTCCCTGTTATGAAAAAACAAGGAACGATTAGAGTGTGCGTTGATTACAGGGATGTAAATCAAGCTTGTCCAAAAAACAACTACCCTACACCCTTTATCGACTAGATTACTGATGAATGAGCTGGCTACGAAATATTTTCATTCATGGATGGAATTTCCGGGTATAATCAAATAAATATCTGCCCACAGGACCAGTCAAAAACTACATTCATTTGTCGGTGGGGCACATTCGTATATCGCAAGCTACCCTTTGGTTTGAAGAACGCAGGGGTGACTTTTCAGAGAGCAATGAACAATGCTTTCCATGACATCAAAAACATTGTTCAACCTTACCTCAATGATCTCCCAGCTCATTCGCGAAAGCGGACCAATCATCCGCGCCATTTGAGAGCAATATTTCTACGTTGCCGACACTACAAGATAAGACTCAATCCGCATAAATGTTTGTTTTGTGTCAATTCTGGTCGTTTACTTGGCTTCGTTGTCTCAAAGGATGGGATTCGTCTCAACCCTTGTAAGGTTCAAGAAATCATCGATTTACCTCCACCTTCAAGCCTGCTTCAGATTCAGAAACTCCAAGGGAAAGCAAATTTCCTCAGGAGGTTCATTCCAAATTACTCTGAACTAGCTAAAGGTTATACCCGTCTGTTGAAAAAGGATGTACCCTTTGTTTAGGACCAGGTCGCACAAGCCTCCTTTGACGCTTTAAAAAAATCTCTAATACAAGTGTCATTAATGTATGCTCCTGATTATCAAAAAGACTTTAACATGTATCTGGCTGCAGCAGATACGACTATAGCAATGGTCTTAGTTCAAGAAAACAATGGAATTGAACATCCTATATATTATTTAACCTGAAACTTAAATGATATGGAAATGAAATACTCCTACGTTGAAAAGCTAGCCCTCGCAGTTGTTCAAGCAATACAGAGATTTCGACACTATGTCCTCTTTAGGAAAACTACCATTTTGTCAAATTACAACCCAATGACTTATATATTGTCGCGACAGTTACTGGGGGGCAAGTATTCGAAATGGATAGCGATTCTCCAAGAGTTTGATTTGGAATTTAAAAGATTCAAATCAAAGAAAGCCCTGGTATTCGCGGAGTTACTATGCGATCTCCCATCGTCATCCAACGATGAAACATCCGAAGAAGCAATCGTGTATGAAATTTTTTTCTGATATCTACAAGCGATTTGTGGTACGGAGATATAATCATTTATCTCCAGATGCAAACATACAGGCCTAATACCTCATGCTCCGAACAACGACGTATTCGACACCAAGCAAAGGACTACGTGATCGTCGGTGATACTCTTTACCGTCGTGGTATCGATACCATTCTGCGGAGGTGCCTTACCCTTGAGGAGGCCAAAATAGTCCTGAATGACTGCCATTCAGGTGCATGTGGGGGGCATCAATCTGGTTATGCTACAGCGCAAAAAATTTTGCGAGCAAGATACTTCTGGCCAACAATGTTTAAAGATTTCATAACCGTAGTTAGAATTTGTCATGCTTGCCAAATTTTCGATAGCAAAACCATAAGACCACCCACACCGCTGCAACCAGTAGTAGCTGTTGGGCCATTCGCCAAATGGGGCATAGATTTCATGACATGTAACCCCACCTCAATCGGGGGGCATGGGTACATAATAGTTGCGGTGGACTATTTTACCAAATGGGCCAAGGCAATGCTTACATTAAACAACAGCAATGAAACGACTGCCCTTTTCTTTTTCAATCACGTAGTCTCCAGATTCGGCGTTCCACAGGCCATAGTCACAGATCATGGATCGCATTTTCGCAATCACATGATGGTTGAGTTGGCTGCCAAATTAGGACTGTCCCACGATAGCTATACTTCATACTATCTGCAAGCTAACAGACAAGTTGAAGCAATCAACAAAGTCCTAAAGCGCATGCTGCAGAGGATGATCGGAGCCCACAAATGAGATTGGCACCTAATCCTGTACTCGGCCTTGTGGGCATACCAGACATCGGTAAGAAATGCAATCGGATTCACACCTTTTCAATTGGTGTATGATCTCGAAGCAATCTTACCAGTCCAATGTGAAATCTCAGCCCTCAAACTTGCAGTCGATCTTCTCCCCGGAACCTCAGAAGAAGAGGCTCGTTTCTTAGAATTAATCCATTTGGATGAAACCCATCGTGATGCAGCTTTGGCTAATGAGGTTCATAAGTAACGAGTCAAGGAACAGTTTGACAAGAATGTCAAATCTCGCGTCTTCTCAGAGGGTGACCTGGTATTACTTTATGACCAGGAATCCGATAAATTGGGAGTAGGAAAATTCAAATCGTTATGGATGGGTCCCTATATTGTTAAACGAGTATTAGCAAAAGGATCCTACGAGTTGATGGACTATGATGGGATTCCACTTGCGTAACCTCGCAACGGGTTGTACCTCAAACGCTACTATGCTTGATCGTGCATAGTAGTCCTCGTGCTTTTGTTACATTTTTGTTTTCGATAAGAGCATTTAATTTGGTTAAGTAATCCACTTTTTGCATTCCTTGCAGATTTCGAACCTACTGGAATCATTTGTTGGATAGGCCGACGGAGCAAGTCGTAGCTCGTAGAATCTGTCTTCTGCGAAATGGGCCATTTTCAATCCCAGCGGCAAGTTAGTAAGTTTCAGAGGAGTACGTATTGGTCGGTCTACGAACAATATCTTTGAGTACAACGCATTAATAGAACTCCTTTCTGATGCCATCGCACATGGTATATGCCGACTTGTCGTCAGGCTAGACTCACAGCTCGTCGTTCTACAACTCACCGACATCTATGCTGTACGAAATCCAACTATCTATCGCATGTTCCTAAGGGTCAAAATTTTGGAAAGACAGTTTGATTTCATCCAATATTAGCATATCTCCAGAAGTTTAAACACATTAACGGACTCATTGGAAATTTATGTGTTAGATAGACATTTGCGACATTTATAAAAAGAAGCATCACATCAATATATGCAGCAGGATCATGTAACTAAACCAAATAAAGCTCCGAAAATCAAAAATATATTCCATAAACTGTTTATAGTCTATACATAATGTTCTGTAGCCAAGACAAAATTGGTAAAAACTTAAAAATGCTAGAGGGAACCCTAGCCTAATGGTGCTGATGATAACAGGTCACCGCCTGTGCAATCATGCGTAAGAGCCTAGTCCATCGACTCGGCACTCCAGTAGTATGTCACTTAAACTGGTGGAACTGGGCAAACATCTGCATGTACACATAAGTTTTGATTAGTCTTGATCAGAAGAATATAAGAACATTATAAACAACAATGAAAAAAGATATGGTCAGAAGAAAATTACCCATGACACCCCACTGCTCTCCAGCCGGCAGCACCAAATCCGGATGACCTCGGAAGTCCATACCAACATATGGGAACCTGTCATAGACCATCTCCTAATAGTCAAACCACTCAAAGAAGGTCTCAAAGAACGAAATCTGGGGCTGGCCAGCATATCGAGACATGAGATCAACCCATCTCTGCATCTGTGGTTCTGTCGGTGGAGGTAGGCCAAGTGATATATATTGTGGTTGCATCAGTGGGATTCGCTCCAAGGCGAAAGCGGTCAAAATGGAACCATAACCAAAGTTCTTAGATCTTTTGCTCTTCACCTTGGTCAACTGTTCCTTCATCACAGAAAGTACTGCATCACACCAATTGAACACCTTTGGTTCAAGGCATTCCAGAGCATATTGCATATAAGATCTGTTGGCTATATGGAGAGCAGAACTACCAGCCAGTCTAGCAAAAGTAAACAGGATGGTCCACAAGGGCCAGTCAGTGACGTCTCAAATGTTAATCTTGCAGTCCACACTTGGCTAAGATCCCTCTCTGTAATGCCGGAGAATGTACTCCCTTACAGACTCACCCCCACGGGCGAAGCCTGATAAAGAGAGAGGGGCACCGTGCCTCGACAAGCTGGTCAGAAAATAGATGCCCACCACTGTCAAGGGGATCAATTTGCCCCTAATCTAGAATACCTGGTTGATAGGATCCCAAGCATTGATGAAATACTGCAACAAACTAATTTTTTGCCTCATGCTCGAGATACGGAAAAACTTCAGCAAGCCACAGTTTCGTAATGTATCTACTATGCCTGGATCATGTAAAGCAACAATGTCCTCTTCTTCATGCTCACGTTCTCGCCATGTGACAACAATTTTCCTCCGATGAATCTCTGAAAAACAAACAAGGGAAGAGTTAGGATCTTCATTTGGTGAAAACAGGCAAAAATTTCATGAGGAAACCATGCAAAAAATTTCCTCCCTACGCCCATCGCACCCCAGAAAGTGTTCTAGGAGCGATGCATACTGACTAGTCAGTGGAGACATCAGTATACATCGCACCTTTCAAGTAAGGAAGGGTGCGATGATCTTAGGGCGAGTTCTTCAAACCCCAGGGGCTCAGCAGAATAGGGAAATGAGCTCAAAATCCAAAATGAAAGGCATGAACTGAAAGAGCACAAGTTTAGCTCCTACCTAGTCGGAACGATGTTGAGAATCGTCCACAGAATCTCCCAGAATCCGCTGGTGAAAACCAGTGGGGAAAAGCACCTCTAGAGCTCCAACAAGCCAAATTCAAATGAAATGGTAAAATGAGAGGTAAAAAGTCACTTTTAATTTACTATGCATGTAATTCAAGTAAAATATTAGTGTTTTGACTCATTTATTATGCATATGTTTTCATTTCTAATCGATTTGATGAAGCATATGAACAGATAGTAATATATTTGAAAGAACAAAATGTTAAGGGTAAATCGAAAAATCAATGACCATCATGGCGAGCAATGTTGTCGCAGAGTTCAAGCTCGTTAAAAAATAAACTCTCCACGAGTAGTTTTAGCGCATAGTTCATGCTCGTTAAAAAATAAACATAAGTCATGAGCAAGTGTTTATCCCCGCGTTTAAGCTCATTAAAAAATGAACGGGTAAATAACCGTTGTGAATGCCTTATCGCCAGCTTTTGAGCCTTGGTCGTGTTCTTGCCATCACCTTCACTCTGTTTTTAGCCGATCATTCACCGCCATATGATTGTTTACCCCTTCGAGGAACATCTGCGAAGAGTGATTTTGCTAGCCATCCTTGTAACTCTGCCGTGATTGGAAAATTCCAAACCTTACCTGGAATCAGCTGCTACCCGAAACCATCACTCGTTCCTTGAAAACGAGT
>APFE031675314.1:11530-46097 GCA_000404065.3 Pinus taeda
AACTGAGGGCTCTTAAGTCCCTAAAAGTGTTGCTTCACTTCCTAAAGGAACAAGGTCAACTCATTACATCATCTCCCAGAAGTTCTCCACTGAAAACTGCTCATAAATGATCAAAACTGGACCATACTGAAAGCTCAATGCAGAGGGTGTGATGCATATCATCTTCCCAGTGTACACGGTGCGATGCATACTATTTTTCCCCTCTATAGGGTGTGATGGTCGGGAATGGACAAATGGCAAGGACAAAAATGCAAGGTGGAAGATCATGGAATCTTCCATAAGCTTCCCCTCTGACACTTGCCACTCCTTTTTCGACCAGGGATGAGTAAGAGATCATCATTCTCCAAGTGGAAGCAGGAACTATCAGAGAGACGACACTAATCAAGATCCAAAAAGATGACTCACCTCTCTGTAATCATCTATATATGGATCCCTCATCACAGAGATCCAGAGGCTGGAATTTTGTAATCTATAGAGAAGTGATGTCAGTATTCTTGTGTACATTCACAGTGTTGGGTGATTTTTCTTTGCTTGAGGTGAAAGAAGGGCTTCTTATCTAGAGGATGATGCTGGGTCAGAGCTGCTCATGGTTGTAATCCTCTTGCTACTTTTATCTGAATAAAGCTATTCTTGTTTCCTTCCATATCCTGGTGTACTTATTTATATATGCTTGTATATGGTTAATGTACATTTGATCCTACATTATTTGTGAATTTAGATCCTTGTTTCTTGCATAGTAGTATGTTTTTGTGATTCTACAGGTCCTTTTGAAGCTGAGCAGACAAAGAGCAGGCAACAAAACTCTATCAAGAAGGAGAGGGAATTGAGCGCAAGACTCAAGTTGGCCCTCTTGGTTCTCCTCTCATCTATTTTCATAAAAGGAATCAACAGTAGACTTTGATTGTTTGTTTCTAAGATAACCACACATCTTAGTGGGAATAACAACATCCGTGTGGACACTATTCCTGTATAACAACTCCTTGTATCTTCTCTTTTCTAGGTTCTCTACAGTAGATCCTCTTCTTGAGCTCTCTTTCTCCTCAGCTTTCAAATTTGTTAGCTACTACATCTTCAATTTCTCACTCTTCTTAGTTTTCAATAAATTTATTTTGTTGTTGGGTTCTGTCACCATTTCTTCATCCAAGAGATTTTCCTACTCCTTCTCATTTGACATAGCTTACCTGTTATGGTAGTTGCTACCAATTGAGTCCTGCAAACACAATTCTTTTAATTACCAAGTTAGAATAAACATCACATTCAATTTTATAATATCTATAACAATATCTCATCTTCCACAATCTTTCTTGGATCTACTCATTGAACCAATTCCTCTCAAACCAATACACCTATTTTTCCTCAAGAGCATATCAACTCTTTACTTTCTTGCAATCATCTCACTTATTTCCTAAAATTCAATGTGTCCCCATCTTGATGTAAGGTTCTTATTATCTTCAACCTATTTTCACCATGAAGTTATCTTCAAACCTAGAAATTCCATCTATACATGCATTAACTCTTCTTGATATGTGAGCAACTCCACTATCACTTCAATTCATTTTCAGTTGTACTGTAACTCTAAAATCCAATCTTTGTTATTCTAACTACATCACCAAAGAACGTTCAAGCTTTAATATTATCCAAAGAACATAGTTGAACTTTGATACCACTTGATGACAAACTAGGTTACCCCAAATACCAATAACCCAGGCTAACTCCACACACACAACTCTATCTTTAGCCAATTCAATAGTATTTCAGGAACTATTTCAAATATGCAGTAAAAATAAAAATATGAATTTACTTTTCCAAATTCCATGAAAGATATTTATCTCACCTTCCAATCTTCTTTCTCACCTCATCCAAATTCCATAGGGTTTAAATTATCCAAATGGTGCAATAGGTAGGCCAAACATACTTTTAAAGACCCAAACACACAACCCTAAAATTTCTTCTATAGGCTCTACGAAATAATTTCATAGTACAACTAAAATCTTGTAGGTGCGCAAAATGTTTTTGTAGCACCCCAAAAAAGCTAAACTATCTTTTAAATTTTTGGAAGGTGAAGCAACTCAGACTTGTTCAACTCGACTTCCCACAACCTTAACTTGCTCCTTGACATAAGGAATTATTTCACTTACCTTCTTTCACCTTTGTTTGCAAATTATTACAAATTTTCCAATCGAGAAGCAGCCAAAAAAAGGTTTTGACAACATTCAACAAAATAAGGTGCTTTGCTTTTTGTGTTAGCGCTCTCTTTTTTGTAAATACAACACAGTCACTACTCCACGACACATATGACATTTATCCATGGGTTTGGAAACAATGGCAACAAAATACCAATGCATAACTAACACACACAATAGTTAAATTCATAAGGCATTGACTCTTAATATCAATGATTCAACGGATTTTAACACCTCAAAACTATATACCAACAACACACAACATCTACAACACATATACGACACTACCATATACCAATAGTAATAATGCACATCAATAGACCAACAACATATATTCTAAAAACATCAACAACAACTATGACAACAATATGAAGTTGCAACTTCATACATATTGGTAAATATGTTCAACTCCAAATTACAATTGAACAATAAATCAACTTGCTCCTAAATCTTACAACCACCACACTTCTCAAACACATTCATATTCTTAATATAGATCGACTCAACAAGTGCATACTTGAATAAATCAAATCTTTATTAATAATATCCATATAGAGAAATAGACACCTAGGAATATAAAAAAACTTCTCATTAATCAAATTCAATAATACATTAAATTTGTTAGATATACAATTCATTTCAGTGCTCTTTCGACCTCTATCTCTTTTCCTCGTTCATGAGTTCCTCCTCTCTTCTTCTCCACTACTCCACACACTTCTTCTCAAGCACTCTTTTCTTTAAAAATAAAGCTAACATGGGACAACCAAGAATCGCAGATGAATCATTTCCCCTTCCCCACAAAATAATGGAAGCTGAAACTACATTTACATTAGGAAATAATTCCCCCAACTTATTCTGAAAAAAACCCACTTCCTAATGTAAATATTTACAATTTTTTATAAAAAAATTAAACTTTTCTCCCAACATCACCATGTGACCATACCATAACATTGGAAAGCTTTTGGTCCATGTTTCATCCAATTTAGTGCTCGATCTATGCACCTGCATCACATTTGATGATCATTTTTTTTTTTTGTTATGAATTAGAATGCAACATTGTAGTACTATTTGATTTATTTAAAATACAATGAAAAAAATTAAGAAATGTCGCTTCAAACTTTATTTCAATTGCTAAGAATTTATTCATTAAGTGTTTAAATTGTTTATATTGAAATTAGCTACTCCAATATTTTTTTAATACAAAAAGCCTAAAATATTTTTTTTAAGTGCATTATTTAATTTGATTATGAAAATTTTATACAGGGATAAGTTATGTTGGTTAAAAAAACATTTGAACATAAAATTTGAATGAAAGTGTCATGTAATTTGTATAAAGTATCATCACATGTTTACACTAAAGTTGAACCAAGTTGTGCATATATGTACTAAATAATATAAAACTCCTCCAAAAATAATATGAATAGAATATTTGATATACAACAAACATTGATTTTTTTTTAATTATATTAATAGATCCTTCAAAAGAAAAAATTACATTCATGAATCATCTCCACCCAACCTCAAAATATTCTCTCAAGTAGATTAAGAAAACCTTCCACACCACATTTATTTCTCTTTGTCTTTTGGCATTATTCTTTCTTTGGCATCCATGTTGAAACTATGGTACTAATTAGAGTAGAGCCAAGTTTTGTGTCATCTGGATTTGATACCCAATATTGTTCTAAAAATTTTCCATTGTATTTCCCTAAAATAGGCTTCCACCAATCAACCTTTACATAAAGAGTGTCACTTTCATTATCCTTGAAGGTATTCGAGGTGGATTTTTCCATCCAAACCATATCTCTCTCATCCTCATTTCTTGATCTAACTAGCAACATCTTTGCTTTCTCAACATCAATCATAGGATTGAATGTTGGCTTTGGCTTGTTGCATTTGGGTCCAACATATACTGGTCATCATACATAATTTTCCTTTTCTTGGGCCAAAAATATTCATAAGATGAATCACTTATGTCCACTATTACATGATCATTATAGATTCCATCTAATGTATCAATAACTCTTTCCTAATAATCTAGTCTATTTTTCCATTCCTCTGTAACAATTGGGGAATCCTCATTGTCGATAGTGTACATCCACATTTTTATTTATGATTTTATTCATTCCTTTAGTTCTTTTATGTCTACGTCATTCTCTCTAGGACCTAAGAAAGAGAGACTCCCTCTAGGAAATTTGGGCCGACCATCATCATCTATATTCCACAACTTAATTGGTTATGACCACTTAGTATCTCTAGTGGATTATTTGTATCTTAGTACTGGAACATCATTAGTACAAGAAATTGGAAGTATTGGACATTAAGATGCCCGACTAATGCAATTTCTCCTCCTTAATGTATCCTTTAAGGAAAGTTTTAAAGTCATGCACCTTGTCAATAATTTTTATAGGTGAAAACACTATCTTTTATTCAATTGTGCAATATGTATCCATCATTTCAAGAAAAGAATATACATATTTACTTTTCAATTTGGAAGACATTCTTCCATACATTCCATCTATGTCTTCATGGGTGTGCCCCACGGGAAAGAACCCAACCTCAATAGTGTTGAAGACACTTGTTGTTGATGCTTGATGTGATCTTCCATTGCTTGAACCTTAGAATTGTCTCTTTAAGATGATGTGATGGATAGTGAATGATATCCATAAATTTCCATAAATGGCATCATTTTTATTGCAGTATGAAAGGAAGTGATATACCACCATTCAGCCAGAGCTAACCACTTAACCCATTGTGTTTGTTTAACAGATACAAATCATCAAAGATATCCTTCCAAACATTTGTTCACTATCTTGGTTTTCCCATCAGATTGAAGATGATAAGATGAGCTATTGGATAATTGAATACCAAGACAAGAAAATAATTTCGTCCAAAAAAATCCAGTGAAAATGAGATCTCTATCACTTACGATAATCTTTGGTTTTCCATGTATCTTTTGAATTGTTTCCATAGATGCAATAGCAATTGTACAACATTTAAAAGGATGAGATAATGCACAAAAGTGTGCGTACTTTGTAAGTTTATCAACTACCACCATGATGACACTCTTTCCTTCAGACTTTGGTAAACCTGTGATAAAATACATTGAGACCACCTCCCAACGCTAACTTGGAATGGATGAATGTTGTAATAGACCCGAAGTCTTAATTGTCTCAACTTTATTTTGTTGGAAAACCAAACATTCTACCACAAACGTCTGAATATAATATTTAAGGCCATCCCAAAAAAAATTCCTTCTTCACCATGTGGTAAGTTTTTAAAAATCTTGAGTGCCCTCGTAAGGGGGAGGTGTGCAATTCCAAAATAATATACTGTTTGAGTTGGGAATTATTACAAATATATAAGTGATATTTGTACCATAATGAACCATTTTTCCAAATAAATGTATTATGTACTAGGATCTTGCTGTAACTTTTGAATGAGTATCCACACCTCTTCGTCATTCTTCCATACATCCCTTGCTTCATTTATCCAATCAGATTGGGTAATAGAAATGGCACAGAGTAATGCTTCCACTACAGTGATCTGTTTTTACCTTAAAGTGACTTCCCATTAGGTAAGGTCTCCATTCTTTAGTGTATGTAGTTTGGCCAACATTTCCTTCTCATAAATAGGTTTATGTAAATACTTTCCCTTGATTGGACGACTTTCAAAAGTAATGGGTCTTCCTTCTTGCATTAAAACAACACCAATTCCATTTCCTGAGGCATCACATTCCATGATAAAGGTTTTTGTGGAGTCTCATGTAGTTAAGACTGGTGCTTGGCACATTGCCTCTTTAAGATGTTCAAAGGCCTTAGTTGATTTTGGAGTCCAAGAAAATGTATGTTTATTTAGTAATGTTGTTATAGGCATTGTCATTCTCCCATAATTCTTAAAAATCTTGTGATAATACCCTATCAGCCCAAGAATTCCTCGAATATGCTTTAGGGTTGTGGGTATTTTCCATTCCTTAATGGATTTAATTTTGTTAAGGTCTGCCTTAACATCCTTGTGAGATACAATATGAACCAGATATTCCACCTCCTATACTCCAAAGAAACATTTGGAGGATTTTGCATATAATTTTTTCTCCTCGAATAGTTTGAGCACCTTGTCAACATGTTGAGCATGATCCTTCCAAGACTTCTTGTAGATTAGTATATCATCAAAAAATACTAACACAAATTTTCAGAGAAAGGGTTTGAAAATGGAATTCATCAAACCTTGAAATGTGGAAGGTGCATTAATAATGGCAAAAGGCATAACCAAAAATTCATAATGACCTTTATGAGTTCTTAATGTTGTTTTCGAAATGTCTTTAGTCTTGATTCTAATTTGATGATATCTTGAACGAAGATCCAACTTGGTGAAGTAAATTGCTCCATGTAATTCATCAAATAATTCATCAATCATAGGAATGAGAAATTTATCTTTAATAGTGAGCTTTTTGAGCTCCCTATAATCCAGAAACATATGTCATGATCCATCCTTTTTGTGCACCAATACTACTAGAGAAGAGAAAGAATTTTGACTATATTGAATTACTGGCCCCTAGCATTTCTGCAACCATACATTTAGTTTCACTTTTTTGTAAATAGGGATATTTGTAAGGCCTAACGTTTGGAGGAAAAGTTCATGGAATCAAGTGAATACTATGATAATAATCATGAATTGGTGGGAGGACTTTGGAAGTCTCGAACACCTTGGAATGATTGTCCAAAACGTTTTGGAGATCTAGAGAAATGGATGACTTAGATGTTTGAACATCTAGTGAAAATAATTGTGCAATTACCCCTTGTTGTTCCTTCTTCAAAATCTTTGTCATGCCATTAGAGATGATTATCTTCCCATGTTTCCCTATGATACCCATTAATTCAATTTCTTTTCCTTCCCCAAAAAATTTCAAGAAAAATTTCTTGAAAATTAAAAGCTATCATCCCCAAAGATTGTAACTATTAGACTCCTAGTACAATATCAGCACCACCTATTGGAATGGAAAGGATTGGAATATTTAATACATATTCTCCCAATGTGGTTAGCTTGATATTATGGCACTTTCTAGAGCAATATATAGTTCCTCCATTTGCAACCATAACTTGACACTCTAGTGTTAGATATAGAAAGCAATCCAATTCCTTTGTTATCTTACAATGAACAAAATTATGGGTACTACCCGAATAAATCAACACTATTACCTTTTTTATCTTGATATATACTTCTATCTCAAGAGTTTTAGGAGTGGTAATTCCCACCAAAGCATTACAAGATATCATCAGATTCATTTCTTCTTTTTCTGGGGTTCGTTCTTGGTGTGTATCCCCTTATTTTGATGCTTCTTGTTCCTTTTCTTTCTCCTCTTCACAATCTATGTAAACAAATTAATTCTCAGTACACTTATGAACTTTATTTGCTATCACAATTGTAAAAAAACCATTTTCTTCTTTCTCCCTCCAATTGTTGTGGTGTCAACCTTATAGGTTGTGTAAGGTTAGTGGAAACAACACTTCCATCTTTATAGTTACTACTGGTATACTTCCTTGTTTCCATAATTGTTCTTTCAACTTTTCTTGCTACCTTGAATGCCATCTCCAATGAATCACGTTCCCAAAGGAAAACCTCATGTTGGATGTTATCATTTAAAGTTCCTATGAAACATCAATCCTATGATCCTCTAGAATATCGTTTACCTTGATATTCAATCTTTAGAAGTCCTCAATATGCTCCACCATTGAACCCTTTTGTTTGAGATTTACCAATTTTCTAAAGAATGTATTTCTCTTTGTATCCTTAGATTGTGCCACCAATTCTTCCGCAAAAATTGTCCAATTGACAATTGATTTACGAGAAAAAATCCATCAATACCACACAAACTTATTTTGTTCTTAATATAAATATGCAATGCGTACCTTTGTGTGTTTGAAACATCATGTAGATCAAAGAATTTCTCCATCTGTAGTATCCATGTTACCAGATCCCTGTCATCAAACTTCCTCATATCGATCTTTGAAATGTGGTTAGTCTTGAATCCAAAGTTAAAGTCTCTAAAATTATCATTAAAATTCATTTTGTTTTCATCGTCAGATTCATTAAGTACCTTGTCACCACTAGGAAGCATTTCTTGTAGCAATTTTGTCAAACCTTCCTTCAAACCTTCCATTTTTACTTTTAAACCATCCTTTAAACTTTCCATTTCTCTTTTTACTTTTTTATTCTAAACCATCCGTGTTCCCTTTTAATCCATCTATCTTAACATTCATCATTGCTTCCAATTCATTTTTTGTTACTCTTTGTGATAGCGAAATCTATTGCACTTGTTCTCGTAATTTTGATATATCATGTTGCGTTTCTTCCTCTTCTTCATGCATCATATTAGAGATTTATGGTTGCTTACTGGGTGTGTCCTTTTTTGGTTTCAAAGCATATTGGAATGAAATAATGATATATATGCTTCTATATTCCTTTTGAATCACTTCAACTATTTTTTCAAACAAAAGAGTTGCAAATTAAAAAAATATACACACCTTTTTACTTGTTTTTTGGAGCTAAATATTCAAACTCTTGTATCTCTGTAATTTCAGATCTCCAAGGTTTGAAATTTCTTCCTATGGTATCCCTCTGAGTCTTCTTTCCAATTCCACAAGTCCAACCAAGATTGGATTCTTCAAGAAAATGGTATTCCCAATATCCCATGATGACCTAATTATAGACTGGTCTAGTAGAATGAAATTGTACGAAGTTCCACGTATCACAGTTTCAACCTTCGTCCCTAAAAATGATACACAAAAAACTACATTGTTATTGATTTCAGTCAATTTTATGAAATTCAAATCCGATGCTCAGAGAGAAAGTTATGACGATTTTCCCTAGGTCACCTGTTTGAGATTGAATTCTGGAGCTTGCAAAAACCCTAAATTATTCAGACCATATCTCAGAAAATATAGTGAACCAATACCTGAATTTTCTACACAAAGTTAATCAAGATTTTGGCTCCATGTGCTCTAAATTTCAACTTTGTAAGCCTCATATAAATAAAGTTATAGCTGAAATATCAAGATGACATGTTTGAAGCATCAAAACCCTATAATCCAAAGCTCTGATACCAAATGTTATGAAACTAGCTCACAAAATAGAAGAAAAGGTGAAAATGTGAATTTGGATTAAACTTTTGGCCTTTTGTTTTAGAAAAAAATATCATTTTTAGAAAATTTTCAACTTTCGGAAAGCCAAAGTAATTTTTTTGTTTAGAATTTCAATTTACAGTAAAAAGAAAACTTGTCAAAAATTTTATTAGCTTTCTATTTCTTATTTTTTAGAATTTTTTTATTCACATTTGATTGTCAACTTAGAAATTGTTTGACCATGTTCTTCAAAAATCAAGTGATTCATAAAAAATCGTGTTTTTTGGTGTATTCTTTTTTAACCTTGCATTTTTGAAAGAAAAAATGTGTTGCAATAATCTAGACAGGCTCTACTTCAATATGTCTATATTTACGAAACCAACAGATGCACATCATAATTACTATAATTTTTTGAATTAAACCAATATGAAAAAACTGGAAATTTTGAAGATGTTTAACATAACATCATGTTTCTCAACATCTTAGTTAAAAACTAAAAATCTAAAAACTACTCATTAAAGAAGATAGAACAATGTAATGCACCATAAATTTTCCATATTTTTTCATAGTGTATTTTGGAAGATAAAAAATTTTGATTTCACTAAATCATAATGACTTTCATAAAATTTGTCCACAAGTTTTATAGAAAATTAGTTAAATTTAGAAAATATCTATGAAATTCCAGAAAATTTATATTTACTGAAAGTAGATTCAATTATGAAAATGTTGGTATTGGTTCTGAAAGTAAATTCACCATATTTGATGGAGTTTAACCATTCCAAACTTGGAGAAAGGTGAAAAGAGCTGAGTTGTTGTAGAATTGCATTTTTTTGGTTGAGAAAAAAAAAAAAAAAAAAAAAAAGATCGGTTGAATTTTTTTTTTGCCACGAATGAATGTCGAAATTAATGGAAAAAATATTCAGCCAAAAATTTTAAAAATTTTGGCTCAAAAACCTATCCATATTTTCCTTCGGACACGAAATTTAAATGATACGACCCTTTGATATAACTATTTCAATAAAAAATTATAAATACACTGGGCCAAAATGTCATTTTCGCACACATTCTTCATGTGCAACTTTTCAATACCAAACTTCTTTGAATCTAATTTTTGGACATAATTTTTTTTTGGGTGGATAAGTGAGTTTTTTGGGATGAATTTTGAAAATGAACCTTTTTGGCTGAATTTTGAAAGTGAGTTCTTTTTGCTGGATTTTGAAAGTGAGTTTGTTTGGCTATAGTTTGAAAGTGACTTTTTTGGACTTGATTTTAAAAATCTACATAAATTGAATTATCATGGGGAATCAAAGAAATTGAAAGAGAAAATATGATCTAATTAAATACATTGAGGCTCATACAGAATACTCGAGAAACTATTACAAATGAAATAAGGAAGAACGCTTAAATATTGAAAGGGAAAATCAACATTAACAAGAAGTTGAACTATACATGTAAATGTAGACATTATAAATGATATTTAAAATTTAATAGTGCATTCTGGAATTTATTTTTTATTTGATTAACTAATTTGAAAAATATTTTTCAATGTAAACAAAGAGAGATTTTCCTCATCACATTGATGATGAGATTGAAAATGTTGAAAGGAAAAGTGAAGAAGAAAATGAACCAATGATTGATGATGTTGTCGAAGATCTTGAAAGAGATTCAAGTGAAGAAGTTGAACCACCCTTAGGTATGTATATATATGTCATGTATTATTGAAATTATACATATTTATTAGTTTTAATTCATGAACTCTATTTTTCAATTTAATTATTTAATGTATATTTATACTCATTTACATTAAATTCTCATATGTACAGATGAAATCAAAATCGATGATGAGATGTTAGAAAATGTAGACAATGAAACATTTGGAGATGAAAAATTTGACCATGTTATACGATATCGCGTTAAACTCATTATTGATAAGTTCTTCAAAGATGAAAATGTGGCAGTCCAAGCTCAAATTTTGATAGGTTTTTTAACATCGAAGAAATTAAAAGAAGCTACAACACTATTGGGCATTCAAAAATCAATGAAAGATAAAAAGGTGAAGGAAAATGTGATTCAAAATATAAAAAGTGCTCTAAAATCAATTATAAGATCTAGAAAGAAAAGTGATCTAGATGTATGTAGAGAAATACAAATAGTAGTGGTTTCATCAAGTACTAAAGAAAATCATTTGGTAAACTATATAGAAAAGCATTAGGGACCTCATGAAAAAATTTGCACAAGCATAGGAAATTTTGATTGCAAATAGATGCAAATGATGAGCTTGTGTTAGGTAGCAGAGGTCCCGTGTAATAGTTTTGGGTCTGATAGCCTAGAAATTAGGATAAAAATATTGTAAACCTTCGAAATATGCGGAGTTCGAAATGAAAAAGGTCGAGTCAAAGGGTTGTCCGCCCGAAAAATAAAGTAAGTTGGTCCGCGGACCATAGGAAGGTATAAATAGAGTGCAGCTCTATGAGGGAAAAGTAGTACTTTTGGGTATGATCTTGGATCTGAATTGTAATGGGTTCTTGAGAAGAGGAGTCTGAAAGCGTCTGTAAGTCTAAGTCTAGGGTTTGGGGTAGTGGATAGAGGCTCTGTAGCTATGTGCGAAGAGGCTTAGAAGAGTCCGTAGCTATGTGCGTGGACCCCTACAGTTGAGTGCGCAGGGTGGATCTAGATATATTGGTGATAAATTTGAAATAAATATAAGTTCCTTCTAAAAATTATGTGTTAAAGTTGAATTATTGAGAATCTGGCCTTTTGTATGGTTATTCAGACTATTTTGATCTATGCGCATATGCTTGCTTATTGAATACTTGTGAAACTAGGTTTAATCTAAATACGCGAACTGAATAAATCTGATAAATGTTTGCTTAAAGACCCCTCTAAGTAGATCTGAATTGCAATACTTCATCCAATAGATTAGATCTGTAGACTACATGCTAATAGACAGTAAGAGGTATTCTGGATCTGCACAAATACAGAGCAGTGTGAAGCTGCAGATGGTGCACGAAATCTCCAGACCACATCTAGACATCCCTAGGGTGTGGAAACCTAGTTCCAACACCCTCCCCTACTACCTCGGGTGAGACCTTACTTCGTGCTTCGCGGGCTGTTGCCGAAAGGGCCGGTAATTGTAGGATTTGTTTGGCTAAATACTTCTTCCAAACCTGGGTCAGGCCCATATAAGCCAACAAATGGTTCCATTGTTAGGACCGGGATCTGCCTAAGGGGTGTCTGGTGTGAAACGCAGGGACTCTATAGAGAAAAAAGTTGAAGGATCAGAGGGATCAAGAACAGTAGTAGTTCAAGGGTAACAATGACGAGCGCGGTTAAGTTACTGGTATTCAAAGGAGCAGGAGGCAAAGACCCGAAACAATTCTAGTTTGTGCTAACATTAGTATGGAACGTGCAGTGAATTGCGGATGATAATATTAGAAAGGCTACCTTAGTCAGTGCGCTGCAGGACCGAGCATTGACATGGTACATAAAGTACTCAAGGAATCACCCAACAGTGGGGACAACGGAAATTCAGACCAAATTGGAGTTTAGCCGGCCGATTTCAGAAACACAATTGATTATATGATTCAAAGAGATCGCAATGATGCTTGGACAAACCCCATGGGATTTGGACCAAAGATTGAAAAGTACTATTCACGAGGCTAACATGCCATTGACGAATGCACAACACTGTGTTTGGTTTATGAAATCCTTAACACCACATCTGAGGACAACTCTATCACAACAAAAGATCTCAACCCAGGCCGAAGCGCTAGAGATAGAAATGTGGTTAACGAAACTCCGTTACAAGACCTGGGGTTAGGTGTTCAGCAAATCCAAGTGCAGATCCAAAATTTGTGTTTGGAAATGAAGAAGTTAAAACAAAAACAAGTACCATGTCCAAAAGTACGGGAGGAAATATGGTGTATAAAGTACAGAAGCCAAGGACATAATAAAGATCACTGCCAGGTCTTAGTAAATTTTTTGGCAATGGGGGGACCAACACTATTGAGGCCAGAGACACAGGCAGGACCAAACACCACAACCTCACTCTGGTGTGCAATCTGTCAGGTGGGAGGAAAGCACAACACAGATAATTGTCATCTATTACCAAAGTACATCCAGACCCCCAGCAACTATTTTTCAACTTTTGTAGATCGATGGGCCACGAGGAAAGAGACTGTCGTAGCTACCAATTATTAATGGGACCAATCACTTGTTTACAGAATGCAAACTGAGGTGTGAGGTCAGGATCTAGCCGCAGCGATTGTGCGTGGTGGGTTCTAGGGCCATGGACGAGGATGGTGTCGAATGGGGCCAGGAAGGGGTCGTGAGCAGCTGATCTGCTACAACTATGGAGGACCAAGACATTACACGTGGGATTGTACCAACCCAAATAGAATTTCATGCAGTTATTGTGAGCAATTCGATCATGAGCTAATAGATTTCCCTATGCTGATAGCACAGATTCGTGAAAAAAAAAGCAGTGCAACCAATAATGACCCAGAATGTGCAGATGATGAGGTCTGAACTCCGCGAGGAAGATCCCAAAGTCAACATGGTACTGAGAAGTGGCACAACCATCAGGAGCGTATGGAAGGAACTTAGGGGGTGGTAAGGAGACAAATCTGGAAGCTCAGGAGAGCTTTGCGGAGGTCTCTACCCTAGGTAGTAGGGATCAGCCTGAGTTGAACAAGGATCCCTCGATGATAACTATCTTTTTAGAGACATGTATAAAATTGCTTCGTGAAAATAGGGTGGTTAAAGGCTTACAGGAGTTAATAAATAAATGTGTAGGATGGAGTGAACCTCGCGTCATTCGAAAGTTGGGAAGACATGCATCATGGACCAGAAGTGAAATGTGGTTAATAGCACAGATCAACGATTATGAGATGGAGTAGGTCATTCTGGATCTGGGCTCAAATGCCAACGTACTGCCGAAACAGACTTGGGAGTGCATGGGTAATCCTACACTACAATGGTCCCCTATCTAATTATGGATGGAAAACCAGCAGAAGGTGCTGCCAATGGGAAGGTTGCAAGGAGTTACGGTAGACCTTGATGGTGCAAGTACCCGAACGAACTTTGAAGTTATTGAGCTCATGGATGAATGTACACCCTATCTTGCGTTGTTAGGAATATATTGGGCCACCAACATGAATGAGGTTATTAATCTAAAGAAGCGGAAAATGATATTTGAAACAAAGTCACTCTGCATAGTCATTTCGCTAGATCCAAATGAAGGGCCGCGCTACATTGAACTTGTGTGCGATAGAGAATGAGATGACGATGTAGATTGTAGCTATAGAATGTCTGCCCAAAAGCAAGGATGGGTTAAGACAACGGAGGATAAAAGAATATTACAGGGTGATGCAGAATCTTTCACTTCTGATTCAGATGAGGAAGACGAGTGGTGGCGCAATAGGTTGCACAAAGTAACCTTGCTACACTGCAACATGGTGACTAAATCGTTGTACTGTGTAAGGGCCCAGGATCGCAAATTGCCAAAGTATGATGGGTTGAAAATAATATATGAATTCCTGACCAAATTTGAAATCACAATACCAGAGCACCATCGGTTTGATTCAATGAGATGGGCACTGCGCATGATGCCTACGCAATGGTGGAACACACATGAAGGGACGTTCGAAGATTGGCGCGCCTGCAGGCACATGATGAAGATTAGATTTGGGAAGCCGAAACTACGCATAATGGAGAAATACGATGGACGTGATGACCCGTGCACGCACCTTGCCAGATGGATCAAAGCCTATGGAGAGGAACCTCAGCAAGAATGGGTGCACTTATTTTATCACACCCTAGACGTCATTCCCAGAAACTGGTATACTGAGGCAGAGCTCCGGCACGACACAGGCAAGTGGGATATCTTACGCGCAGGGTTTTTGTTGACATTCCTCTTTGAAGATCAATAGATGGATCCCGTGGATGAAGCATTACAACTGGTAAAGGCTTCCATATTCAAGACACTACTAGAACCAAAGGAAACTGTGCAGCTTGACTGGTCGTAGCAGCTGAGCTAGGCCCTCGAATGCTATAATGTCTAGGTAGAAGATGATGAGGAGGATCAGTGAAACATCAATATTATAGAATCAGAGGGGAGCCAAAAGGTGCAAGGACCCGAAATCGAAGATCCATATACCACGGTGCCATTGAAAATGAAACAAGACAATATCAGAACTAAAGAAGAGTCAAAGGATGCAACGCTTGGGGACTATCGGGATGATGCCACAGTGGAGAAGGTCATCGAATTGCTTCAGGAATATCAAGATTTGTTCCCAACAAAGATCACGAAGCTAAAAGGGATCCTAGGAGACTTGGGCATGATCAAGATAACATTGAAACCAAACGTGAAACCAGTGACGCAGTGACCCTATCGATTGAATCCAAAATATAAAGCAAAGGTCCGTGAAGAATTGGACAAGATGCTGACAATAGGAATCATTGAACCAGTCAAGGAGTTTGACTAGGTAAGTCTGATGGTTGTGCAGGAGAAGAAACAGAAGGGCGAGATTCACATCTGTGTGGATCTTAGGAAGCTCAATGATGCCTACATCAACAATCCATTTCCAACACCGTTTACAGATGAGGTACTAGAAAATGTGGGGGGGCAGGAAGCCTACTCATTCATGGATGGGTTCTCAGGATACCACCGGATCAAGGTGGCACTAGAGGACAGGAGTAAAACAACATTCGCCACTGAATGGTGCTGCTTTCAGTACACAGTGTTGCCCTTCGAACTGAAGAATGCGCCAACAATATTTTCACAAATAATAGTCGCGGAATTCAAAGAATTTATCCACAAGTTCTTAGAAGTCTATCTTGGTGATTGGACCATGTTTGGACTAGTTAAGAAGGATGTAGCGAGCTTACGGTTGATGCCAGATACTTTCCGCCGACACCAGATTATGCTAAACTTAAAGAAGTGTACTTTCCTTGTTCCATTCGGGAACCTACTAGGCCAAGTGGTTTGTAAGCAAGGCGTAATGGTGGATCCGGCAAAGATCACCATCATACTCAATCTGCAAGCACCGTGAAGTGTCAAACAATTACACACCACACTAGGACACACTAGCTACTATCGGAAGTTCATCAAATGCTACGCTCAGATCATGGCGCCAATGGAACAGTTGCTGAAGAAGGATGCTACTTATTGCTGGATTGAGGAATGCAACAAAAGTGTGGAAACCCTTAAGGAAAAGATGGCATCAGCCCCTATATTGGTCTTTCTGAAATGGGACGTCGAATTTCATGTGCATGTCGACACATCATGTATCGCATTGGGGGTGGTACTTACTCAACCAGGAGCGGAGGGAATTAACCACCTGATTGCATTCACAAGCCACCGGTTGTTAAAATCTGAGAAGAATTACTCCACTACTGAGCGTGAGGGACTAGTGATGGTATACATGCTTCAAAAATTCCGCCACTATCTGCTGGGAGCCCACTTTAAGATGTATACCGATCACTCAGCTTTAAAATACCTAGTGAACGAGCCTATGTTTGGGGGGCTCATTTGTCGATGGTTGTTGTTATTCCAAGAGTATGACTTTAAGGTCGTCATAAAGCTGAGATGTCTAAACGCAGGCCTCGATCACGTATCCTGAATTGAGACCAGCAAAGCACCCACAAATCTAGAGGATGGACTCCCGGATGCACAACTATATGCGGTGCGCGTAGCGGATGGTCATTTTGAGGATATAATTCATTTCTTAACTACATGAACCACACTGCAGGGATACTATATCCAACAGAAGAAGGAATTGGTGATACGTGCGCAAGGAATATGTCATGGAGTTTGAGCAAGAACAGATCCAGACTACAACACATGGGGAGGTTGTTGGTAGACATTAAGCAGGTCACACCATATCCCAAAATATTCTTCACGCAGGATTATGGTGCCTTACTTTGAATCAGGATTCGAAAGCATACTGCCGAGCCCGCGATGTATGTCAATGGATGAGGAAACCATCGTGAAGAGATGAAATGCCACTCCAGCCACAGATGACGCTACAACCATTTGAGAAGTGGGCAATCGACTTCGTAGGACCTATCGAGCTATGAGGGAAGATGAGCGCATGCTATATCATCACCACGAAAGATAATTTGACCTAATGGGTGGAGGCACATCTGGTTAAGGATTGCATGGCTACAACAGCTACGAAGTTTTTGTTTGAAAATGTACTGACGAGGTTTCGATGTCCCAAAATTCTCATGAGCAATCATGGTACACATTTCCTGAATGTAACAATCAATGCACTCACTGAGGAATTCCAGATATATCACCAATAGAGCACGCCATACCACTCGCAAGCGAATGGGACCATTGAGGCATTCAACAAAATATTGGAGACCACATTGACCAAGGTCTGTAATGCACGACGAAATGACTGGGACTTACACATCCCTCCTGTGCTATGGGCATATCAAACCACATGCAAGAAGTTGAGGGGCCAAACACCTTTTCAGTTAGTCTATGGCCAGGAGGCCATTAAGCCTATGGAATATATTATGCCTAGTCTATGGATCACGATAATCATAGGTATGGCAGACTGCAGGGCTTTGGAGGAAAGGCTCGCGCAGCTCAAAGAATTGGAGGAGGAACGGTTTTTGGCTGGATTCCATCAACAAGTACAGAAACAACGCGAAAAAGCATGGCATGAACACCATATCAAGGTGCACACCTTCAAGGAGAATGATCTAGTATTGCTATATGATAGTAAATTCAAGAAATTCCTTGGCAAACTCGGAATGCATTGGTTGGGACCCTATGTCATCAAAGAATTTACCGATGGGGGCATAGTTCAGCTTTCCAAACTCAATGGGGACCCCTTCCCAAGCCGAGTGAATGGTAGTCACATGAAGCTCTATACGGGTGGGATGGTCGCCTAACTAACCGTTCAAGGGATAGTCTCACCACTCCAGCCAGTTGAAAGAGAGCTCGGGATAGTAAAGCAGTCCGGGAGAAAGAGGTGTGAGTGCCAGGATACACATTGATCAGGCCTATCACCAAGATCGTGGTCATGCGGTCCAAAGTACGTTGCTGCATTGCTCTGAGAAAATGTGACCGTTCATGTCACTATTCATGAAAAGATGTCTGCATTATGGTGAAAGGGAGCGGGCGATGGGTAATTAAGAGAAGGAGTACGATCCAGATATGGCACGAGTTGCCACAAAATTTACACAGGGATGCTAGAGCAGGCAGGAATCAGGGAATTTGAAATTTGAATCACTTATAAATCATCGAGGGGCATCCACCGGGTGACCTACACTTCCGCACAGCATATGTTGAGTATTGATATCGAGCTGTTTATTATCTCTGCACAAGGAGTAAGCTGAGGGTGGTGATATGGCCGATGGAGTAGCAGTACTATCTAAGGAACATGATGTTGACAGCTGCAGGCATCCCACAACCTGCCACCTCAACAGTAGGGGATGTACTGGAAAAGGGGAGACACGAAGCAGAATTGGTCTAGATGTCGTCGCCTCGCCTGTGGGCAGGTCGGCGAACTACAACAATTTAGCAAAAGGATGGAAAAACAAAGACCATGGGTAGGAACAAAGTTACTAAGGCCTCTCTGAAAGACCTTAAGGAGTGGGATCTCACGGACAACAGCAACGATCTTACAAATTGCAACACAAGCTACAGTAGACAGTGCGAAGAGCAGATATAAAGGTTGGAAGTGGCTATGGTGGTACAAGGAGGTCCCATATGCGGCTTACCCGCTTGAGCTAAAATCCTATGAGGGGGTGTTCTGTGTTAACCCAGCAGAGCAGAATGAGCATTATCAGCTGCAAGAAGTGGTAGAAACAATGAAGTAGGAGCTGGACAAAGCATTGTAAGGGACAACGAAGAAGCAGTAGGACGATAAGCACCACAACAACACATCTCACCGCACCAACGAGTGACTCGAGATGAGTCATGATGATTGTGTTGGGGGACTGTTGGGTTGCAGAGGTCCCGCGTAACAGTTTTGGGTCTGATATCCTAGAAATTAGGATAAAAATATTGTAAACCTCTGAAATATGTGGAGCGCGAAATGAAAAAGGTCAAGTCAAAGGGTTGTTTGCCTGAAAAATAATATAAAATAATAAAAAGTAAGTCGGTCCGTGGACCATAGGAAGGTATAAATAGAGCACGAATCTATGAGGGAAAAGTAATTCTTTTGGGTATGATCTTGGATATGAATTGTAATGGGTTCTTGAGAAGAGGAGTCTAAAAGTGTTTGTAAGTCCGAGTTGAGGGTTTGGGGTAGTGGATAGAGACTTTGCAACTATGTGCGCAGAGGCCTAGAAGAGTCCGCAACAGTGTGTGTGAACCCCTGTAGCTAAGTGCGTAGGGTGGATCTGGATGTATTGGTGATAAAGTTGAAATAAAGATAAGTTCCTTCTGAAAATTCTGTGTTAAATCTAAATTATCAAGAATTTGGACTTTTGTATGGTTATTCAAATTCTTTTGATCTATGCGCATATGCTTGCTTATTGAATACTTGTGAATCTGGGTTTAATCTAAATACGCAAACTGAATAAGTCTGATAAATGTTTGCTTAAAGACCCCTCTAAGTAGATATGAATTGCGATACTTCATCCAATAGATTAGATATGTAGACTACGCACTAATAGACAGTAAGAGGTATTCTAGATCTGCGTGAATACAGAGCAGTGCGAAGCTGCAAACGGTGTGTGAAATCTCCAGACCACATCTAGACATCCCAGGCGTGTGGAAACCTAGTTCCAGCACCCTCCGCTACTACCTCGGGTGAGACCTCAGTTCGCGCTTCACGGGTTGTTTCCAAAAGGGCCGATAGATGTGGGATTTCTTTGGATAAATACTTCTTCTGAACCTGGGTCAGGCCCATATAAGCCAACATCTTGCTTGTTGGATAGTTATTTGTAGGCAACCATACAAAGATAGACTTGGAGATTCAAGATGTTGAAAAAAATAATATATGAATATTGGAAGAAAAATTCACGTGTTTCCCCAAAGTTAAGGGATATGATGCGACAAAGAATAGCATGAAATCATTATGAAGAATATGCAAAACATATCTTGGACACCACTAAGATAGAGTTGTTTAATAAGTTCATAGAAGAGAATCGTGGAATTAATGTCTAAATCAGTACTTTTGTGCAACAAAAACCATGGTGTTAAACCTATAATTGTACGTGACCCTTGTTGTTGTCATTATCATGTGGAATTTCAATTATATTATGACACCTTCCTTAATTTTGGTAAAACATTTTGGAAAAAATCACCTGCTCCTTCCACTATCCATGATTTCATATCCTAAATTCTATGTGGAAGAGAAAAACATGAATTATTTTACCAAAAGAAATGTGTTGGTGGTAAAAAATACGATCATTATCGAAATTTGATTTTGTTTCATGACAAATATCCTATTTATATGAATGACCAATCATTGTCCAACATAAAAGTGGAATGGAAGAGATATGAATATATCCATACATCGATTGGTTCTAGTAGTACAAGTGCTAGAAGGATTGAGTTAGAAGAAGAAGAAATTTATGTAATAAAGTTTTTGAAGAAGTTTGAGACATTAATTTATAAATACACCAAGTATTATAATAGATCTCTATGGCAAGACCTGTAATTCAAAAAATCTTGTGAAATTTTTCTAGCAGGGACCATTTTGTCGATAGTTGATTTTGCAAAAAATTACACATTCCTTGCACAAAATGAAATACATAGTGAATATTATCATTTTGACCAAGTCACTATGCTTGTCCATGTTCTATATAGACATGTTGAACAAAATTTTGATCATATATAAAGCACCATTGAGAATCGACATGTTATTAAAGAATATCATTTTTATATCAACGATGATTGTACACATGATACACATTTTGTATAACATTGCTTTGATAAGGTTTATGACTCATTGAAAGGTCGTGGAATAAAATTCGATGAACTTTGGATATGGTCAGATGGATGTGCAATTCAATTCAAATCTTCACAATCATTATTTTGGTTGTGTCATCTTCAAATGAAAACCAACATTAAACATTGTTGGAATTTCTTTGAGACTAGTCATGGAAAAGGAGAACATGTTGGAACAGGGGCATGTATAAAATGAGCACTTTGAAGATATCAAATGAACCACTCTGCAAACTGACTTGTCTCAATTGAACAAGTTGTTCAATGGTGCATTGTTGCACTAAGCCATGAGACTAACCCATCAAGGGAGGTGCATATGTATGTACATATACATTAACTTGTATATATTTTTAATATATGATCATTTTTATTAATTTTTTAATTTTAAACATTTATAGATTATATAGTCTAAATAATTGATCGATGATTATCTTTGATATACAAATTGTATTTTAAATAACATATTTAAATTCTTGTTTGAATTTATTATAGGGTTTTTTGGCATATTGGAGTCCAATATGTAGATAGATTGATTACATATGAAGTTGAAATAGTAAAAGGGACTCGAAAATTGTATTCAATTAAAACAAAAGAGTATCGAAATGCAATTGCATTTGATAGAAGAAAATAATCTTGTTTTTGTCCTATTTGCATAGAGGACACATAATTCAATGATGTTTGTGAAAACAATATTTATGTGAAATATTGGCAATATACAAAACTTAATATAAAGGGGAAAATGTCGCTTGCAAGCTTCAAATAGATGGAATTAGAGGAGACTATAGTGTCATCTGAAGGTGATTGAGTTTTTGATCTTTTCAGAGAAGGTACAATTTCAATTGCTTTGAGAGAATATATATATATATATATATATATATATAGAGAGAGAGAGAGAGAGAGAGAGAGAGATTGTGTGTGTGTGTGTGTGTAGATTTACAAGCTCATGCAATGTACTAAAGCACAAGACAAGAATCTACTTCTACTTTCAACCAGAGAAAGCCAATAGATCAATGAAAACAATATGAACAAAAAGAAGATAAATCAATGGAACATAACACAAGATATATCTAGGGAAAGCCATTACTCAAAACCATTCTATCTATATTGTGTGTATCTGAACTATGAGTGAAGATACAAAGCTTGTTCTCACTAGAACAATTCTGTAAAAGTATGCTCAACTCTCTCAGCTCACAAGCAAGCTCTTAGCCAACACTTAACCAAGATAAATCAATGGAACATAACACAAGATGTATCTAGGGAAAGCCATTACTCAAAACCATTCTATCTATATTGTGTGTATCTAAACTATGAGTGAAGATACAAAGCTTGTTCTCACTAGAACAATTCTGTAAAAGTATGCTCAACTCTCTCAGCTCACAAGCAAGCTCTTAGCCAACACTTAACCAAGTATGCTTCCCTCCAAGCTCCTATTTCCTTGCGCAATTCCTATGGCTGAATATACAATATTAATGGGAATCTATTGCTTCAAAAACTGTGTAATCCAATATAGGTTGACATCTTGATTTCATGCATGATCTATACAACTCACTAAATCATACAATTGATAGTACACTGCCCCTGCACTCTAGTCTCAACTAGGTCTTTCTCAAAATCGACATGCATGAGTTTCTGATGAGGGAATCTTAAGTTAACTAGAGTGACACTTGTGAATGCACTAGTGCACCAACTGACTGTTAACTCTCTATTAGTTCCTCAAATAGTTTGGAACTAATTTAACTAAACATAACTCAGTAAAATAAGTTATCTAATTACAACTCACAATTAAACTCATCATGGACCCCTAAAACATAGGGAGAACATATACATGACTTCAGAAAGACTTCCAACTAGAAATTCCTATGATAATTAACTTAATTAAACTTAATTAATTATTACAAGTTGCTATGAGAATAGAATTCAATTTTAATTTACAATTTAAATTCAAGGAAAAATTTAAATTCGAATTTCTTATTTCCATTTCTCAAAACTCCCTCTCAACAAGAAAGGGATTATTAGCTACCATGATCCTGTCTCTGTGAAACTCGAATTTACATCTTGATAATGCCTTTTTCAAAATATTAGCATCTTGCTCCTCCATGGGAATGTATTCTAACAACATAATATGCCTCAATACACAATCTCTGAGATGATGATGTTGGATATCAATAGGCTTGGACCAATCATGAAAAAATGGATTTTCAGAGAGTTTGATACAACTCTGATTATCGTAGCAAATCATAGTTGGATCCATCTGATTAACAAACAAACCAACCAGGATCTTCCTCATCTAGATGGTCTCACATGCTACCTAACTTGTAGCCATGTACTCTCCCTCTACTGATCTGAGTTAAATCGATCTATGTTTCCTACTGTACCAAGAATTTATCGCTGACCCAATACTGAAGATCCCTGTTGATGTTCTCTTTCGGTTGAATGGACTCCCCGCCCAATTTGCATTGGTCAAGCCTTAAATATTCACTCCCTCTATCCATTTGTGCCATAATCCATACTAAGAAGTGCCCCTGAGGTATCTCAACTCATGCTTTTCCGCCTTCCAATACAACTTGGTAGGCCTAACCATCACTTGATTAAGCTGGTTAACTGCATAACACATACCTAGTCGTGTGTTCACCAAGTACATGAGCGAAGCCACAAGCTACCTGTAAATAATAGCATCCACTACTTCACCTGAAGTAGCATCCTCCTTCCTCTAGTTACCTACTAGAGGAATCTCCATGGGTTTGTTGCTCTCCATGCAGAATATCCTAAGTATCTGATTGGAATACTTTCCCTGAGACACAAACAACTCCCCATCACCCTACCATACCTCCATGCCAAGAAAGTAATGCATGAGCCCCATGTCCCTCATCTCAAACTCTATTAATTGATCAACTGATCATCACCTATTAGTATGAGATCATCAACATAAAGTACAATGATAAAAAATTTACCTTCCACCACTCTGTGGTACAGGTTCACATCCACTTCACTCTTTGTGAAGCCCAACCCGGTGCAATAGCTTTCTATCTTGGTGTACCAAGCACGAGGTTCTTCCTTAAGCCCATACAACGCTCTCTTGAGCCGCCACACATGCGACTCATGGTTAAAGGTATCAAAACCTTCAAGCTTATCTATGTACACCTCTTCCTCAATCATGCCATTAAGGAAGGTTGTCTTTACATCCATGTGATGTATCTTCCAACCCATGTACACTAATAGTGCCAATATAGATCTGATTGACGAGTACCTTGCAACAGGAGCAAAAGTCTCATCATAGTCAATCCCCTCCACCTGTGAAAGTCAAAGAGCTAAAAATCTAGCCTTATGTTTATCCACACTATCATCTATAGCTTGATTTACCTTGTAAATCCAACAATAGCTCACCACTGACTTGTCTTCTGATCTCAGGACCACATCCCAAACATAGTTATGAACTTTGGAGTCATACTCTACCACCATCGCATCAACCCAAATCGGCTACTGCACTGCTTCTCTAAAGGAAGATAGCTTTGTCACAACACATAGGCCGATAAGATCCATTTATCCAGTGTACCTCTTAGGTGACCTCCTTTTCCTGTGCTAAGAAGTGGGTGCTCCCACATTATCCCATGCATCATCCAACAACATGTCAGCCTATCTAGTGTGATTTATTCCCTCTCTGAAAGACTCTACCGGAGTGGATGTCTCCACTCCTGGATCCTTTGCATGTGGCTACTCCACATCAATCTGAGGATCCTCAACCTTAGGATCTAAAAGCTCCTCAACCGCATGTAGCTCAATATCCCTCTCAAGGGAAACTCACATGGCCTTCTCCTCATCGAATCTGAAATCCCTACAAACCACTGTTATCCTACTGGTCGAAAAGTACACCCGATAGTTATGAGGTGTAGCAGTGTACCCCATAAATATCCCCAACTATGTTGTCAGCTCAAGCTTCTTCCATGCATCTTTGGTCACATGGCAATATATTGATGACCCAAAAATCCTAAAGTGACCAACATATGGCCTCTTACCGAAATAAGCCTCCTTTGGTGTCTTCCTCTCAAGTATCTGATGTGGGCTATAGCTTTGAACATAAATCTCTATGTTGCATGCGTCAAACCACTAGTGTAGTGGTAGGCCCTGATCATGCAACGTCTCCCTCGCTGCCCCTACTATGATTTTTTTCTTCCTCTCGGCCACCCCATTCTACTGAGGGTTATGGGGTGTCGTCAACTCTTGTTTAATCTGTTCTATTGCGCAAAAGTTCTTAAACTCATTTGAGACATACTCACCACTGTTATCACTCCGTATAATTTTAACCTTCTTGCTCAACTCTTTCTCAACCAATGCTTTAAACTCACAAAAATTCGTGAAGGTTTTATCCTTTTTCTGCATGAAAAATATCCAGCGTTTCTGAGAAAATTCATCAACAAATATAACATAATACCTGTTGTTTGACCATGGATTCAGTTGAGAATGGTCCACACACATCTGAATGGACTCACTCTAGAAGAGCCTCTGCTCGACTGTCTCTGTTGTGAAAGGAAGATTTGGTGTATTTTCCCAGAGTACACCCCTTGCATGTATCAACTTGCTCAAGTGTACCTTTGGGAAGATCAGTAGAGATCCGCTGCAATATCTTCAAAGCCCAATGATGTAAGTGGCCCAATCACCTATGCCACAACTCATCAATGTCTCAACTTTGCACCCTTTCTGCTTTTGTGTTGAAAGAAACACTCTCCTCTACCTCCAGCTTATAGATATTCTTCACTCGAATCCCTATCTTCTGTACTTCACCCGTGGCTATGTGTCGAAGGAACAACTTTCCTTTCAAGAAGATCACTGCATAACCTCTATCCTCAAGCATGGAAACGGATACCAAGTTCTTCTTCAGCCTAGACACGTACATAAAATTCTTCAAGGTGAGTGGAGCCCCATGCTCCCTCTGAAGAGTAATTGTTCCCAATCTAGTAGCATTATACTTCTCGTCGTCACCCATCTCGATATGCATCTGGAGATATTTCTCCTCCAAGTCACTGAATAACTCCTTGTCACAAGTCATGTGGAATGAAGCTCCACTATCTAAGTACCATATACTTCCCATCATTGATGACACCATGCATGTAATGAGGGAAAATTTCAACTCGAATTGAGAGGCCAAAGCCTCACTCGCCGCTCCTCCTAAGGACTTCCTCTTAGAATTCTTGAGTGGACAATTTGTAGCGAAATGGCCCAGCTCATGACAATGAAAGCACTTAACTTTCATCATGTCTTTCTTATTACCTCCATGATAAGAATACAATTTGGAATGGGAAGATTTACATTTTCCCTTCTTCACCTTAATCGCTAAGTCATAGTTATCTTCATCATCAGTCCTAATGAAGAGCCATCCCTGGTGCTCCTCCTAATATCCTCCTACATCAAATCTGACCACAGTCATTCCCAATCTGGCAGATTCTGCCGACCATTAACAGAGTCCTGATAACTATGCAAACTCTTTGGGAGTCCTAGAGGAGCAAGACTCACCATATCATCCTCTTCCAACACTTCCAAGTTCATCACAACACTGATGAACTTGGTCAACTATTTTGGAATAGCCTCGCCTTTCTCCATTTTTATTTTCCGAAGTTTGTCCTTTAGTGCCAATTTCCTTTGGTCTTTTCTGTTTTGATACAATTATGTCAATGCTTTCCACATAGCATACAGAGCTCCCTTTCCATTGAGACTCGAGAGATTGTGGTCTCGAACTCCATCAAGGATTTTCCACCTCGCCTTTGCCAGACACTTATTCCATTCAGCCAAATTTTGTGCATTCGATGTTGTTGGCTTAGGAATTTCTTGATCAATGAATTCCTTCAAGCCATTACCCTCTAGCTACCTTCTAAGGCCTACTCGAGCCACAAACCGTAGAATGCCTTCTATTGATACTAAAGTATGTATTGCAAATTCAAATTTCACCTCGAACCCAAAAATCAAAACTTTGAAATATCCTCTAGTATATTGTCTTCAACTTGTATACCATGTAGAAAATATTGTAGATTCACAAGCTCGTGCAATGTACTAAAGCATAGGACAAGAATCTACTTCTACTTTCAATGAGTGGAAGCCAGTAGATCGATGAAAACACTATGAACAAGAAGAAGATAAATCAATGGTACATAACACAAGATGTATATGGGGAAAGCCACTGCCCAAAACCCCACTATCTGTATTGCATTTATCCGAAATATGAGTAAATATATAAAGCTTGTTCTCACTAGAACAATTCCACAAAAGTATGCTCAGCTCTCTCAGCTCACAAGCAAGCTCTTAGCCAACACTTAGCCAATTTTTCTACCCTCTAAGCCCCTATTTCCTTACGCAATTGCTATGGCTGCATAGCCCATTAATGGGAATCTAGTGCTTCCAAAAATACACAATCTAATATAGGTTGACTTCCTAATTGTATGCACAATCTGTACAACTCAGTAAATAATACAACTTATAGTACATTGTCCCTGCACTCTAGTCTCAACTAGGTCTTTCTCATAATTGACATGCATGAGTTTTTGATGAGGGAATCTTCAGTTAACTAGAGTGACACTTGTGGATGCACTAGTGCACCAACTAACTATTAACTCTCTATTAGTTCCTCAAACAGTTTAGAACTAATTTAACTGAACATAACTCAGTAAGATGGGTTATCTAGTTACAACTCAGAATTGAACTCATCCTGGACCCCGAAAACTTAGGGAGAACATATACATGACTTCAGAAAGACTTCCAACTGAAAATTCCTAAGCTAATTAAGTTAATTAAACTTAATCAACTATTTACAAGTTGCTATGAGAATAGAATTCGATTTTAATTCACAATTTAAATTCAAGGACAAATTTAAACTGAAATTTCATGTTGCCATTTCTCAACAGTGTGTGTGTGTGTGTGCGTGTGTTTTACATTTTTAAAATCATTGTGTATAACTATCTAGATAATACTTAAAATATAGATATAAATAGATAATAAAATCAAGGTAATGTTGATAACTAATTTCTTGTTAGTTATGATTTGAATTTACACCTTTTTTATTGTGTAGGAGATGTTTTTTTTGTACTTACTATTGAGCCCCAAACTTGCATCTTTCCTACACATTTTTCTAGCTTCTTTCCATTCACCTGGACCTCCTAAGCTATCAATATCATTGCATATTAGTCATAAAAGAGCATTTAAAGTGGTTTTTTGACTATGTCTTTATGTTGTTGTTTGAACTAGATTTTTGCTTATGAGATGCAGAATCTTGTCACTTTCCGCAACTGGTTCAACTTTCCGCAACCATTTTTGTTACACTACAGGTTGCAGGTGTCACGAGGTAAAAGCAAGCCACATGGGCAAGTTGGAAATGACCTGGACATGGGTTAGGTCCCATTGGTCCAGCTGGATTCATCAAAGAAGGTTGTGGTCAACGGTGGTCAAGCGGTGGTCAAATAGGAGAGTCCTATGGCAACAGGACTCCATTTTCAAGCACGTAAAGATTTTTGTGACCGTTTCTAGATCTTTGGAGGCATGCTGACACCTGTAGGCTGACAACGATGTGGATCCAATAGTCGCTTTCAATAAGATTGCGTAATCTCAGCAACCATGATGCTAAATCCATGGACGTTGTTTTTCACGTGTCCTCTATTCACGTAGTTTTCTAGAAAAAAAGTTATGAAACCTTTGTTATAAATAACGTGTTCTAATATGCATGATAGTTAGTCTTTTGAATGTAAGTTTTCTGTTAAGAACTCATTGTGTCGTGACATTAGTTCATTGTTGTAACTGTGTTTTGAGATATATATAAGAAGACTATGTTCTATATGCTTGTGTATACATGATTTTGGATTGATAGCCTGCTGGCCAAGGTTGTGCAGAGGGCCCCTGCACACTGAGGTTTCGTTTCTATTGTTGTTGTATAGTCTTTATGCATCCTTTCTTTATTCTCACTGCATATGTTTTATAGTTATTCATTTGTGTATATATTTCTAACATTTCACTGTTGTTCATGCTTTTACAAGATTTTTTTAACGCTGATCAGTGTGTTCATGTTTCAGGATAGAGTAGGTAGCCCGGGCATTTGTATATAATTTTCATAATAACTAGTGATATGGAATTGATCCTCTATTGATTTTTCTTTTCCTAGTTTCTTTTAATTCCAATTCTGTTTTGTTGAGTTCAGTTTTGTTCGTTTGCTTTGTTAAGTTAGTTAGAAATCAACTTGCTCATTTCATTGACAGTTACCTCCGAAAGCCATAGCGAGACTAACTGGTGAGGGATTGAAATATGAATGTTGTAATTTGATTTTAGTTTACTTTTCTACAATTAAATAATTGGATTTCTCATTTCATTGACAGTTACCTCCGAAAGCCATAGTGAGACTAACTGGTGAGGGATTGAAATATGAATGATGTAATTTGATTTTAGTTTTACTTTCTTTGCAATCTTTGATTTCCTTGAGTGCAGTAGCTTAAATCAATTTTCTGTATTTAGACAGTAGCAGAGATGATAGTTTCATAATCAGTAGTTCATTAATTACTTGTTTTAATTATCAGCACCTTTTCATTCTTGATTCAAGTGTTTTTTTTCACTAGTATGTTCTAAGACGTTCTTAAGTGTTAAGTTTTGGGAACCCTTGTAAAGGACATAATTGCCTTAAAACCTATAACCATACTTGCCTTCTAGAAATTTAGGAATAGGAATTCCATAAACAAAGATAAAAACCCTCAAAACAACATAAAAATAAAAAACAAAAAAGTAAGAAATATGTTATATTGCACATATAGTGGGCCACACTTTGTCAGCTTGCGAATCTCGGATTGACAATTAATGTAGCAATTTAGGACACACTAAATTGACCAAACATTTTGGCGCCGTTGCCGGGGGAGTGCAACTGGGTAGCCAATTTCTTAAAAAAAAAAAAACAACAATAAAAAGAAGGGAAAAATTGATAACTTCTTGACGTATGCTCTCCTCTTGCACCTAGTGTGATCTGGAGGATCAGAAAAGAGAGTTATTGGTTCAATAATTTCTTAAGTATGCTATCTTCTTGCACCTAGTGTGATCTGGAAGATCAAAAAGAGAATTATTAGCCCAACTTAAAATATATATATAGATATATATAATGACATGCATAGAGCAAGAGATTCTAGGGGAAGGTTTGTAGCTAGAGCCAAGAGTTCGATTTTCACAACTCCAGCTTCTTCAAGGTATAGACAAGATTCACCACCATCTACTCCTAGCCTTAAGATTCCTATAATTCAAGGAGCAGCAGTTGAATTAGAGGATTCTCCTACACTATCTACCAAATCTCATCTAGGAGAAGACCATTTCTTCACTTCTACAGGAGAGCATATTGTAATCAAAGATGTAGAATCACCTGAAGAAGAAAAGGAAGAAACTCTCTCTCATCCACCCTTGATAGAAGAACTAGAAGACTCTGAGGAAACTATCATGACGGAGGAAGTAGTAAATGGATTTGGGGGTAGAGGTAGAGGAGGAGGAAATAATGGAGGAAACAATGGTGGAGGTGGAGTAATAATAAAACGAAATAGGGCAAGGAGATACTCGTTTGGATTACCCTATAGTTGATGAGGAAACTCACACAACATGAAAAACATCTCACCATATGTCTCTAACTTTATGATTGCGAATGAGGATCTGAAACATTCTGTTTGAGTTTGAAATGTGTGCCGAACCTATGACTTATGGAAGACTCTATAACTCAAATTGTTTCCCTCAACATTAAAGGGGCGCTTTGAATGGTTCATGGATTAGTCACCCATCTATTAGGACTTGAAATGATATGAACAAACATTTTTGGATAGATACCTGGATTATTCGTATGCCCACAATCACAAGATGAGGTATTTAAATGATGCAAAATAAGATAAAACTTGGAGGATTTACTTGAAATATTCATACAACTTAAAGAGAGCAAAGATGAGCAACTTAGATGAGGAAACCTTGAAAGCCCTTTTATTGAAAGCCATTAGAGATGAATGGATAGATATTTTAAACATGATGGGGAAGGGAGACATTTCTCAACTTCCGTTCATGACATACCAGAACTATGTGTCCATCTCTTGAGAGGAAAATCTAAAACAGGAAAAGGGCCTAGAGATCCTTCTCTTATTAGGGAAAACAAATCTGCAACTGGATCAATAAGTAGGGTAGAGATTGGCAATATGCTTGATGAATTCAAAACATATATCTTAGGGAGCCTTAGTGAACAACTAGACACCCTTAAAATTCAAAACAAGTAGAAAGCAGAAACTGATGCTCTAGCCATCTTTTGTCCGAAATGTAGGAAGAAACATGCTCTAAGGGAATACCCCTTGGATGCAAAAGTTGTAGAAACATGTATGATTTTCTCATAGAATCATGAGACCAAGGATTGTCCTTTAATTCCTGGGCTCAAAGCTGTCTTTCAAGAAGATCCAAGTTCAGTAGAATCCCTCTATTTTGTTTCAAGAAGACCTTGTCAGGGGCAACAAAATCAAGGGTTTAACAACCCTATGAATTTTCAACTCCCGCCAAATTGGAATTCTTGGCAACAACCTTGGCCCCAACCTCAAAATCCATATCAATCATGGGCACAAGGGATGAAAAATCCTTATGGGAGATTTTCTCAATTTTATCAATATCCTCCATCTTTTCAAAATCAACAAACTCCACAACTTCCAAATCAAAACCCACAACTTTCATTGCCATTTCCACAACAACAACCTTCTCAACAAACTCCAAATCCTCAACTCATGCTTCCATTTCAACAAAAGACAAATCAACTACCCGCTCATCCATTGCCAAATTCTAACAATAAAAATCCTCAGAATACTTACATGATAGAAGGACAACAATTTCCTACCTATATGATTGTTCCTCACAATGATGTACAACTCAAGTCTGGTAGAGTTTTAGAAAAACCTTTTATAGATGTCCAAGAGCAAGATACCTCTAAGGAGGACTCTCTTAAAGTCAATAAGGGTTCTGAGGAAGCATCTCCTCAAAACTCAAACACTCAAAAAGAGAAAGAAAAGTCAACCCCCACAACTCCTATAGTTGAGCAACCTGCATCTTCATCCACACCTCCTTTCCCTGAAAGATTACAATGATTTAAATGGGTGGAAAAACAATCTTGTGCCTAACTATGATTTTCTAGATGAAATTAAGAATGTCTGTATCAAGATCCCTTGCTACAAGCCATTTTAGAAAGATTTCCTATTCTAGCAAAAAAATAAAGGAGTTGAGTCTCAAAAGACCAGGAAGGAAACCAAGAGATACAAGAAGAATCCACCTGGTAGGAAAAATTGCAGATATCATGATGGGAAAAATTACCATGCAGAAGTATGTAGATCTAGGTAGTCCAATTTTCAAGACACATATAAATGGGATAGAAATTCCAAACACACTGATTGACTTAGGGGTTGCTATCAACATTATGAGTAGACAGACTATGGAACAGCTTAAACTTCCTAATATCCTCTTTACACCTACTTTACTGCAACTTGCAGATAGATCAATCATCAAACCAGACGGTGTATTAAAATATATTTCAGTCTCCTTATATTCTTGGGAATATCCAGTAGATTTCATGATTTTGACTCCCAAGAGTAATCTAGGAGGGCATCCACTTATCTTAGGAAGACCTTGGCTAGCCACAGCTTATGCCTTCATTAGTTGTAGATCTGGGGATATGTACATTTCTGATGGTAATTCAACAAAGAAATTCAATTTGTATCCTCCAGAAAAAGCAATTACAGAAGTAGGAGACAATGAAAGGGTCGATGATGAGGACACCATACAACCTATCTTTACCATTTTTGAAATCAATGAGGATAGTCAAATTCTAAACACATTAGAAAATTTTGAGACATCTTCGGAATATGACCCCGCACAATTTTAGTTGGATTCTGACATTGAATATTTATCATCAAGAGAAATGTCTCTTTACTCTATGGAAGAATTCGGTAGTTCTACCATTGACATTTTTCCAGGAAAAACATTGAATATCAACAAAAATTTGGAAAAGTCACAACAGGAAGAACTAACCAAAATCTTACAAAAGCATTCTACTGCATTTGCATGGGAGTATACTGATATGAAAGGTATCGATCCTAAGACTTGCATCCATCATATCTATATTGAGGAAAACATTAGACCAATCAGACAACCTCAGAGAAGGATGAATCCAAATCTTAGGGAGATAGCGAAAGAAGAGCTCCAAAAGCTACTCAATGTAAACTTCATTTATCCAATTTCAGATAGCTGATGGGTTTCTCCTTTTATTATAATACCTAAAAAGAATGGTAAATGGAGGGTATGCATTGGTTACAGGGAATTTAATAAAACAACTTTGAAGGATCACTTTCCTTTGCCTTTTACCGATCAAGTATTAGATACATTAGCAGGCAAAAAGTACTTTTCATTTCTGGATGGTTTTAGTGGTTATAATCAAATTCAGGTAGCACCTAAGGATCAAGATAAGACCACATTTACCTATCCATGGGGAACTTTTGCCTACCGAGTGCTTCCTTTTGGATTATGTAATGCACCTGCAACATTCCAAAGAGCAGTACTAGGAATTTTTTCTGATTTAATCCATGATTATGTAGAGGTTTATATGGATGATTGTACAGTTTATGGTGACTCATTTGAAGAAGCATTGGAAAATTTGGAAAAAGTACTTGTAAGATGTAAAGAAACAAACCTTTCATTAAGCCATGAAAAATTCTTTATGATGTTTACTAAAGATATTGTTTTAGGACATCATATTTCAGGGGATGGGATTAAAGTTGATAGATCAAAAGTTGAAGTCATCTCCAGATTGCCTATTCCAAATTGTCAAAGAGATGTTAGAAGTTTTCTAGGATTTACTGGATACTATAGAAGATTTATAGAAAACTTTACTAAAATAGCATCTCCACTCTTCAAACTGCTTACAAAAGACTGTGAATTCAAATGGGATCCTGATTGTCAATCAGCATTTGAAACTTTGAAAACAAGAATATCTGAAGCACCTATCTTGAGAGGACCAAATTGGAAACTCCCTTTCCATATTTCTATAGATGCTTCAGATACAGCTCTAGGAGCTGTGTTGGGTCAAAAAGATTTAGTCCCTTATCCCATTTACTACACCAGTAAAAATTTGACTCCCACTGAGTTGAACTATACTGTGACTAGAAAAGAGTTCTTAGCTATTGTTCATGCAATCAATAAGTTCAGACATTATATAATAGGCTATGAAAATTTTATTCATACTGATCATTCTGCGGTTAGATATCTAATGAAAAAACCTGTTACTAATGGCAGAGTTACAAGATGGCTCCTACTTTTACAGGAATTCAATATTACTGTGTTGG
>APFE031675314.1:46838-57299 GCA_000404065.3 Pinus taeda
TCTTTAGGATATTATTGGCCTTCCCTCTTTAAAGATGCAAAACAATATGTCAAAAGGTGCGACAACTGCCAAAGAGTATGGAAACCTACCCTTTCAAATGAAATGCCATTGCAACCACAGGTACTCATCAAACGCTTTGAACAATGGGCTTTAGATTTCATTCGACCTATTAATCCACCATATAAGCAAAAGAAGTATATATTGGCATGTACTAATTATGTCACTAAATGGGTAGAAGCCAAAGCATTCATTTTTGCTACTGAAAAGTCAGTTATTAATTTTCTTTATGAGGATATTTTTACTCACTTTGGTGTTCCAAGAGAAATTGTAATAGATCAGGGAAGTCAATTCACATCCAACCTGGTGGAGAAGCTGATGGAAGAATACAAAATCAAGCATAGAAGATCTAATCCTTACCATCCACAAGCAAATGGTAAAGTGGAGTCTACAAACAAAGTTCTCAAAAGTATCATCACTAAAATTGTTCATCTACACAGAAGAGATTGAGCAGAAAGGCTTCCTGAAGCCTTGTGGGCCTATAGAACTACATGGAGAAATACATCAGGACATTCTCCCTATGAACTTGTTTATGGGAAAGAAGTCCTGCTCCTCATTGAGTTCCAAATCAAAACCTTCAATATGGCAGTTCAATTGGGGATGGATCTATCAAAAGCCCAAAAGCATAGAATGGAGCAGTTGAATTAGCTAGATGAGATCAAACAAGAAGCAATCCTAAGAACTGATCTAGTTCAATATCAAAGAGCTAAGTGGCATGACAAATACATCAAAGAGAAAAAGTTTTAAGAAGGAGACTGGGCATTGCTATTTGATTCCAAGTTTAAAGACTTCAAATGGAAATTTCAGACTCATTGGCTTGGGCCATATGAGATTGACAAAGTCTTTAGCAATGGAGTAGTAAGAATCAAAACCATTGATGAATTTCAAACTCCTCTTTTTGTGAATGGTCATCGATTAAAGATCTATCATAAGCCACTCTCAAAAGAGGAATTTGCCAAAATCTTTCAAGACAATTCTGTAATAAGGCTGGTGAAGAAGAATCCTTCTTCTCCACTAGCCTAGCCTTTGTTCTTTTCTATTCTAAAATAAATAAATAAATAAAAAATTGTATAAGCCTGAAAACCAATCACTAATTGGTAGTCTTATACAGAAAATACAGGGCGAAAATCAGGAACTCCTGATGCCCTATATTTTCCAAAAAAAAAAAAATTCCCTCTCTTTCTCATTTTCATTTTACTCCACTTCATTTCCATTCCACTCCACTTCATTTCATTCCACTCCATTTCATTCATCTCATTTCATTCCACCAATAAAAGTTTTTATGACCATTTTCATTCATTCAGTCATCATTCATCCATCTCATTCAATCATATGATCATTGAGTTAGTTTCCGCAGCTGGATCCAGTTTTCGCCGCTGCAAACTGATTCCGCAGCTAGTTGTGTTTTCGCAGCTAGCACCCTGTCATTCAACATTGGAAGTTAGATGATAAGCAAAAATAATAAAAATCAAATGCAGGTATGACCGAGGACATATTATGAAGACATGGGGCACCTAAAGGCATCAACAAGGGGTAGCTAATCAAAGGTTATGGACAACAAGTGGCAAAAATTCCAAGGTATGAGTACAAATTTTATTTCAAATGGCATTCAAAACACATTTTTGAATAGTTATTAAATCACAAGCTCCACTATATGCGATGATTGGCGTAATAGCCTCCATAACCATTCCATTCCACAACATTCCTCCACAAACCATGCATTTATTTTTCCAACGGCCTCATGATTAATCCTCGGATTTAACTCGTGTTTGGCTGCATTTCTACACTCCACCTATAATTATGGGATGTGGCCGATTTGATTACGGTTCTCCTCCACCGCATAAATTCCGCAGCCATTTCATGAATGTGTTTATGTCTACTCCACGGCCTTCCATTTTAAAAATTCTGCCGTCACTCCCCCACTATTTTATTGAAGCCACGGCTACATTACCACCTCGTTCACATAAGTCTCCACTCCATTCCGAGAATTCACTTCTGCTGCTTGTCCTTTGTTTTCCGCTTATAGTCACTAGTTTTCTCCATAAACCCTATTCACTCCCACTAATCCAACCGTCTCACCTCTGCTAAAACCTTCTCACACAGACAAATTGTTAGAACAGAAGGAAAGAATGGGTCTATTATTGAGGGCAGAGCCGAAAGGGACCAAGTTTATGGAGGGGTACCCGCAAGTAAATAACATATTAAAAAAGGCACGATGGCTTCGATTTATTCAAAATTTTAGAGCCTATAATAAGGAGATTACAAAAGCTTTTGCAAGGTCTTTTAATGGCCTGGAGGTGGAAATTGGGGACCTCAAGTTTACAGTTACTGAGGCATCCATAGTAGCCACTACAGAACTTCCTCAAGAGGGAGAACGCTGGTTCAAGAACAAGATATTTGACGAGAAGGCTTGGAGGGTTATCCTATGCAATCCAGGTATGGATGTAACTATATTTAAACGAGGAATTCTTGTCCATGCTTTAGAAGAGAAGTGGGCCAATTTACTGTTGATTATTCAAAAGTTCATTACGTGTGAAGGCCGTTTTGGAGCAATGTATATGTATCATACCCAGCTGTTGATGAACTTTTTAGAGAATCAAACCCTAAATTTGCCTTACTTTCTATTAGTGAGCTTGAAAAATATGTGCACAACCGTCAAAAACATAGAACCCCACTTGTATCATCACGGGCTAGTGAAAATTTTAATTGAAGACGAGTTGAAAAAAACAGGGATACCTGGGAACGTTTTTTGGTGAGAAATTATTTTCAAGACCCACCTGGAATTCCTGAGAGAAGTATAGCAAGAAAGAGTAGGAAAAAGGAAACTAATGTGAGAATTCAAGACACTCCTAAAGAAATTAATCAAGAAGATAAGTTGCCTAAGAAAAGGGAGGAAAGAACCAAATATAAAAAGCAAAGAAAATTGAAAGGGAAAAGAAACATAGAGGATGTCTACCAATCACCAGAGCCTTCCTTAGAAGAGGACCACCAAAAACTATCTGAAAGGCTAAGTCACCTTCAAGGACAATCAGCTGCAACCAGGAAGAAAGAAAAAGAAAAACAGAGTATTGAGGAAGAGGGCATTAGCCCACAACATTTAAGAAGAAGCACCAGGCTTAGAGGAAAGTGGAGAAAAGCACAATCAAAAGGACCCCATTTTATTGACTTGGGATGAGGAACACCGGAAAAACCTCCAGTTGGCCGTAGTCCACCTCATTCTCAGCCAAACATTGAATCTAGTCCTCCAGATGTTGACATAAGTCCTTCTCGGCTAGACTATGAAATCAGTCCTCCTCAACAGGACTTTGGGGTCAGCCCAAGGAAAACTTCACCCGAGATAGACTAGAATCAGCAAGAGATGTACGATTATACAGAATCCTTAGAAAAGAGAGCCACGGGTCCAAGCACTTCATCTATCCAGCCTCATCCAGCACAGGACACTCAAATCTAGTCATTGAAACAAGAAATTTTTGAGTTAGAGGTCCTAAATAGACACATTAAACATGAAAATAAAGCATTAAAGGAGCAAAGTGGACTGGATAAGATCATTCATGACAATACCATGCTACATCTTGGGCTATGGTAGAAAAAGAACAGGAAATTAAAGAAAAAAATGCAGGAAGATAAGTAAAGCACTGATCAATCTCAAATTCAGATGCTTGATGAAGAAGCCCAGGATGTTAGCAGCACCAAGAAAGAGAAGAAGAGGTTTGGATGTATTGGCAGATGTTTCAGAGCATATGATTTGAAGGGAGGATAGTAAAAATTTTGGTTGCATGGGGACATGCAACACCTTCACAGTGGGGGTATGTTGAGCCCCAAACTTGCATCTTTCCTACACATTTTTCTAGCTTCTTTCCATTCACCTGGACCTCCTAAGCTATTATATATTTGCATATTAGTCATAAAGGAGCATTTTAAGTGTTCTTGACTATGTCTTTGTGTTGCTGTTTGAACTAGATTTTTGCTTATGAGCTGTGGAATCTTGTCACTTTCCGCAGCTGGTTCAACTTTCCGCAGCTGTTTTTGTTAAACTACAGGTTGCAGGTGTCACGAGGTAAAGCAAGCCACATGGGCAAGTTGGAGATGACCTGGACATGGGTCAGGTCCCATTGGTCTAGTTGGATTCATCAAAGAAGGCCGTGGTCAACGGTGGTCAAGCGGTGGTCAAACAAGAGAGTCCTACAGCAATAGGACTCCATTTTCAAGCACGTAAAGATTTTTGTGACAGTTTCTAGATCTTTGGAGGCACGCTGACACCTGTAGGCTAACCACGATGTGGATCCAACATCCGCTTTCAATAAGATTGCGTAATCTCGGTGACCATGATGCTAAATCCATGGACGTTTTTTTCACATGTCCTCTGTTCACGTAGTTTTCCAGAAAAACAGTTATGAAACCTTTGTTATAAATAACGCATTTTGATACGCATGATAGTTAGTCTTTTGAATGTAAGTTTGATATTAAGAACTCACTGTGCTGTGACATTAGTTCATTGTTGTAACTGTGTTTTGAGATATATATAAGAAGACTCTGTTCTGCATGCTTGCGTATACATGATTTTGGATTGATAGCCTGTTGGCTGAGGTTGTGTAGAGGGCCCCTGCACACTGAGGTTTCGTTTCTATTATTGTTGTATAGTCTTTATGCATCCTTTCTTTATTCTCACTGCATATGTTTTATAGTTATTCATTTGTGTATATATTTCTAACATTTCACTATTGTTCATGATTTTACAAGCTTTCTTTAACGCTGATCAGTGTGTTCATGTTTCAGGATAGAGTAGGCAGCCCGGGCATTTGTATATATTTTTCATAATAACTAGTGATATGGAATTGATCCTCTGCTGATTTTGCTTTTCCTAGTTTCTTTTAATTCCAGTTTTGTTTTGTTGAGTTCAATTTTGTTCATTTGCTTTGTTAAGTTAGTTAGAAATCAACTTGCTCATTTCATTTACAGTTACCTCCGAAAGCCATAGCGAGACTAACTGCGAGGGGTTGAAAAATGAAGTTTTGAATTGATTTTAGTTTACTTTTCTGCAATTAGATAATTGGATTGCTCATTTCATTGACAGTTACCTCCGAAAGCCATAGCGAGACTAACTAGCGAGGGATTGAAATATGAATGTTGTAATTTGATTTTAGTTTACTTTTCTGCAATTATATAATTGGATTGCTCATTTCATTGACAGTTACCTCTGAAAGCCATAGCGAGACTAACTGGAGAGGGATTGAAATATGAATGATGTAATTTGATTTTAGTTTTGCTTTCTTTGCAATCTTTGATTTCCTTGAGTGCAATAGCTTAAATCAATTTTCTGTATTTAGACAGCAACAAAGATGATAGTTTCATAATCAGTAGTTCATTAATTACTTGTTTTAATTAGCAACATCTTTTCATTCTTGATTCAAGTGTTATTTTTCACTAGTATGTTCTGAGACCTTCTGAAGTGTTAAATTTTGGGAACCCTTATAAGGACATAATTGCCTTAAAACTTATAACCATACTTTCCTTCTAGAAATTTAGGAATAGGAATTCCATAAACAAAGATAAAAACCCTCAAAACAACATAAAAATAAAAAACAACAAAAGTAAGAAATAGGTTATCTTGCACATATAGTGTGCCACACTTCGTCAGCTTACGAATCCCGGATTGAGAATTAATGTAGCAACTTAGGACACACTAAATTGACCAAACACTTATACCCATGAACAACATACAAAATGTCAAGTATTATTTCATACGGTGCACTGAACGAAAGTTGAAGTTATTGGACTATGATGATAACATTTTTATATATGAAAGAGGGTATGTTATACTGAAAGGGTATTTTTTCGAAGAAACTCATCAAACCAAGAGTCATTTTTTACCTTCAAGACTATCAACCCGATGTCATAAGCTGTCAATATAGTCACCTGGTTTGTGCAACGCAGATAAAGTTGATAGAAGTTCAATCAAGGAAAAAAATCGAAAGTTTAAAAATGGAGAATGTCAAGAGTTGACCATGAACGAATCATTGAGGATGGCATTCCATTAGAATTTTTTTAATTGAACTGCCCAACAATATCTTCTCCTTGTATTCATCTTTGAGAAAGAGTTCAAGTATATTGTTAGCCTTTATTTTTGTGCACTCTTAAGTTGTCCATTCTAGCTAGTACTAGGTATTACAAATTTGTTTTCATTAATATGGTGGCTTTGTTGTTAAGTTAAAAATAAAATATCCCAAATAATACTATAATGTAAGGATGTGGCATATCACAATTTTTTTGTTTGTTTTTTATTAAACATCTATCATGTTTGCACTGCATTTTTATTTTTTATGTCATCATTTTATCTTTTCAAATATTTTTAGTGTTATCTTAGTAACATTATTAAAATCACATTACCATAAATTTCAAATGATTTGTATCTCTTGTACATCTTGATAACTCAAAATAATGAATTTTATTGTGTTTGTCATATACATGCAGTGCATACAAAACCTATTAAAACTAACAATGCATGCTCCACACATAGTATTTAATATTTGAAAATTTCATTTACTTTAATTGAACTTTTGAGGTTAATGCAACTTCAGTTGATTCAACATGGAAAATGTTAATTCTCAATCTCTAAGCTTTCTTAAATTTCATGAAAAATACAATAGTATCTGAAAGTAGACTTTAAGACAAAGAAGGTAATTTAGAATGTATGTTTTATAATGCAATTTTATAGTATGTTTTCTTTGAACATGTTTATATTAAAATTTAAGTATCAACCCACATCCATAGTAGTTGTTATATACAAGATAATGACACATTCATGAATGCAAAATGTATACATGTACCATGTTTTATAATGTGCAATTTTAAGTTGTATGATTTTTTTAGTCATCTACACCATTATAAGATTCATGAATGCAAAAATGTACCATGTTTTGTAATTTGAAATTTTACTATTCATTAAACAACTTGACAAAACAACTTCACGAAACCTAAGAATCAACCTAAGTCCTTACTATCTTCTACTAACATTATAAGAATCATCATGCAAAATGTACCAACTAAATGAAAATTTACAAACGTTGTTTCATATTCATGAACTTATATGTAAAACCTTCAAGCATCAAACCATGCATCATGTAAAATGTAACATGTTTTAAATAATGTTTATTGTTGATTAAACTCACAAGCTATAACTTGAAACTTTACATCAAAAAAAGAGTTGGAATTTAACTAGAACAACCAAGAAAAGGTTGATCCATAAGAACTTTGGTGGGTAATAATGAAATCCAAAATGGCATGCATTCTACTTATTATTTAACTTGAAACATACATCACTTGAAAAGTTGGTATGGGGGAACTATAACTATTACAAAAGGTATAAAAAGATGGGTTCTAAAACTCTACATATGTGAGCAATATAAAGTGATGAGCCTCATCGTTGGGTAACTATATGCACCTTAATATACCTCCAATCTTATTTAAATCAACCCTTCTCAAAATTCCTTACATATTTTAATCATATTTTTCTTAATGAGATGACTAGGTAAGATGTTATGTCTAGTGGAATAATGTGCATTGATTGCAAGTTTTTGAGAGAAAATCATGGAAATTTTGGTTAATTAAGGGAAGAAACTTGAATGAGACAAGGAGGAGAGATTGTAGGAGATAGATCCTCCTTATTTAATCCTCACTCATTCGAATATTCCTCCATCAAATCACACTAGCTTGGAGCTTCAAGCAGTCGAGTCATGAAGATCAAAAGGTAGTCGAGCCAATGACAGTTAAAGAGTGAGTTCATCTTGAGTTTGGGAGCCAAGCCTCCCCAGATTTAAGGAAGTCATTGGAGACTTCAATTGGATAAATAAAGAGGCCTAGAGCCTCTTTAGGATTCAGATTTTTTATGTAAGAGCACTAAGAATTTTCGAGTTCAAGACTTGTGGAAGACATTGTTATGTAATTTTTCTGATATGTTAATGAGAATGAACATTTCCTTGATCCAGCACTGAGTTGATTCAAAGGGCTAAATATCTTAGGCTAGAGCATAACCCTAGTAGCAAAGGCTCCTCTTCTTGTATTTGTATGCTTAGTTTATTTCATATATTAATGGTTGAATTGGTTTTAGCATTATTTCGTTGCAAGTAGTTGTGAATTTGGATTTGTTTGCTTCCATTTATGCCTTACTTCAGCAGTAGCTTAGAAAGATAAAGAAATAAAAAAAAATATGTTAGCAGGTAGATTTGGCCTCACTCCTCCCTTCAAGGACCATGGTTTGAGGAAAGAACTCCTATACAGCCCAAAAAGACAAAATTGTGATTTCTCATGGAATTTAGGGTTTTCTTGCTACTTATGCCAGCATCTTTTCAGTTTTCAAGAATAGGATTCAATTTTCATTTCTGATATCTTTAGCCTTGTATTAGATCTCATAGTGTTTCACATTATTTTGCAAGTATTTCCATGCATAAACTAGGCAACTAGATAATGAAATTCTCTTTTCTTTAGTTGATTGAAAATCTTCCTTATTTGACATGATTCATGGATAAATGTCAATGATTGATGCAGTGCAGGAGTTCCAACAGTGTAGGAAGATATCATGACCAAAAATCCCATCCTAACCTCATCCATCCAGGATCATCACTTTTTCCACTACATCCCTCAAACAATTCATCCTTCCACAAGAACAACTTGCCATATTTGTTGAGAAAATCCAATCATCTTACAAACTCTATTTTGAGCTCTGAAGAAAGTCTTAGGCACTCCCTTGCCTTATTTCTCCCACCATTCACCTTCCCTAAGTCCTACATCACCTTCCAAATCACTCCTATTTCTCTCGACCGGATCGTGTAGGAATACAGGGGATCCTGTAGGAGCATTAGGACATCTTGTAGGAAGCATTACGACATCCTGTAGGACAACCTGTAGTGGCATGTTTTGAGGATGAATTATGGAAAAAGCATCCAAGAAGATAGGAGAATATCCCTACTTTCTTCCCAAGCCATCTAAACTTTCACCACCATCTCTAACTCACCTGCCACATCACCGAGAGGATTTAGAATTCACATTTTCACACAAAAAGGACAAAAAGGAAAAAAGAGTTATTGTGTTCATTTACATGCACAATAGTAGAATGTTTGGTTATTTCAGATTGCATGCCTAGGACAGTAGGATTACACACATGTTAACTTAGCATTCTTTTGAAGCAAAGAATCTTAGCAGTTATTTAGATTAATGGTGTGTTTGAGCATTTGATTTTAGTCTTTCCTTACTACAGTAGATAAGATTTCAGTTAGTGCAAATTTCGGCCCTTTCCTCATTGGTAATCAAGATTCTTCTAAATAAATAGAAGGATGGTTTGACAAACCATAGTGGTCTATCACCAGCTTAGTAGTGACAATGGGTGGACCCATTGCATCTGCTTGTGTATACAGCACTGTCACCTTCAAGTTTGTATGAACCCTGGGTTGATAAATTAAAGTTGGTAACCCTAGGAGTTGTAGCATCCTTGCTACAATATTGGTGCTCATCACTTTTTGGTGCCGTTGTTAGGGAAGTGTCTAAGTAAGATGTGATTTATGCTTTCTTTCTTCCATTCCTTATCTCTCACATTCTACTATTCACTTCATTTCTGCAAAAGTAATTGTAAGTTGGTTTGCTTTCTTTCCCATTCTACAAGTAAGATTTCATTCAACAGTTAGTTTCCATTCCGTTTGTTATTTCAATTCTGCAATTAGTCTCAAAACTTGAAAAAAACCACAAAAAAAGCAAAAACACTTCTTTCATGCATCATAGGAATAGGGATAACTTAGGAAAACTTCTACCAAATACCCCCACCACATCAAACAGCCAACCTTCTGTCTTCTTCGGTAGTTGTGAGTTGGAGGACACCTTAGGTGAACAACCAAATATTTTTAAAGAGCCTATAGGGGGAGAAGAAGAAGGAGAACCCATTCCAACTGACCTAATGGCTGAAAATAGAAATGACAGAGGAGATAGAGAAAGAATTGAGGGTGCCTTTCTCATCAGAGAAACTAATGGGGATACCAAGATGAAAAACATAAGCCCCTCTACTCTTCCTCATTTCAATGGCATGACCTCATAAGATCTAGACACTTTCTTGTTTGAGTTTGTTGTCATATGTAGAACTTATGATTATATCACTGATGAGAAAAGGTTGAAACTATTCCCATCCACTCTCAAGGATGTAGCTTTGCGCTGGTTCATGGGTTTACATGGGGATAGCATCACAACCTAGGCTCAGATGCAACAAGCCTTCAACAACAAGTATTGAGACTACTACAGGTCTAAAGACACTAAAGAGGGAATTTTTAGGATGATCTTAGGGCAGGATGAATCCCTAGAGAATTATGAAGAAAGATTCCATCTTAGCTACAAAAGGGCTAGGTGGACACTTGATCTCGAATC
>APFE031675314.1:78019-96500 GCA_000404065.3 Pinus taeda
ACCTAATCCTCAATGGGTTAGTGTGGAAGCCAAATGGACAAAAGGAGTCCAAGAGACCTTGGGATGTGGAACCCAACGGTCACATAATGTACTATAAATGTATATCTCTTGTTAATAAAAATTGTATTTTCATGTTTTATCTTTCATATTTCTCTTGATGTCCATGTGTTTTTAACATGGTATCAAAGCGGGAGATTGCTGGTCCTGCTCCAATTTGAGCCATTTGTTTTATGGCCTTTTTTGTGCAGGTTATTTCTACCATGAATTTCATGAATATTTTCTCATGAATCTTGTCTCAGCTAAATTTTAGCTGCAACCTGTTATTTCTCTAGCGCTATTTTTATTCACCTGCCTTCTAAAAACGCTCAAACCTGCCATCTCTACTCTAGCAAGAATGTATCTCTGACTGCAATGTATTCCTAACCACGGCCTCTACACATTCCTCAATTTGTAATGCTGGTCCTTTGATTTAAACATTGAAGTGTTCTCTGCTAGAAATCTACTGCCATATTCCTTTTATACAGACCTGCGCCTGACATTCACTTGAACGATGCAAACGTTCCTCTGCCTGACACTGCCAACACTGTCCAAGTTGTTCTGACATGGTTTCATAAACGTTTCTGAAGTGCTATGCATTCGCCTGAACGATACATAATGAATCGTTGCTCCACGCAGAAACGTTCCTCTACCTATTCTTCAAACAGTCGTTAATCGATTTTCTCTTAACGCATCGAATTTTGTTTCACCTTGGCTTCGACCATTGATTTCTCTGCTCCTGAGGTTGCTCCACCTGCTATTCACTATTATTCCACTGCCGCCTGGTTTGAAAGAAGAAGCCAATCCGATTCCACCTCCGATGACTACTCTCATTACCGACATTGAACTTACACCTGCTTGAAGCTCCCCTGCGCTTAGGAAATTGTTTCCTGGCAGCTGGACGCCACCCACAGTTATTACTGTCAAAAATCTTGCACTCTCTTCACCCAAGGCATCGTAGAATTCTCGGTGCATGATAAATCTGTCCCTCTTGGATAAGAGTGTTCCACAGTTGCATCTATATTCGCAGGTTCCACAAGTCTTGGAGTGCGCCCTCCAATCAAACTGAATAGCATATCGTTTGGAGCATTTATCAAATTTCCATTTCTTTTCTCCGTGCTTTTTACAGAAATGTTGCTTCACGCCTGTGAGGTCACCTAGAGCCCTTGCTGGGTCATGGTATTTCACAATCAAATCTGTTTGTAGTCATCAATGTCCTAGGCGATAAAGCTATCACCTCAACAATAAGATCTGGTGTGCCTGGAAGGTTTCCTTTTCTCTTGATTGTAGTTTGTTGTGATGAGGTATTTGCAGTAGCGCTGATAATTAATTGTTGCACCAGTTTTATATCCCCTCTTGTGCCAGACGAGATGCTGGCTTCACCAGACGCCGATGTTAAGTTAGAAATTTGATCGACAAACTCTACGGTCTCAGCTTTTACTTTGAATCTCTATATATATTCTGCGGGCAAGTCAGATTGCATAACTTCAAAAGACCAGAACGTGAGTCAACGGAATTAGCGTGATGGTAGTTTTTGCTTGGCTGTCTTTATCTCTGGACTAAGCAACAAACCTAGTTAAGAAATTCACAGGTCCCAGGTCTTCATACCTTGGCTTGATATATCATGTTGTTTGTTGGTTAATGTTGCTTGTTACCGTTGTGGTATTTCAGAGAAGTTAAGGTTTTCGTGCATTACTATTTTGGTAATGATAGTTTTTTGGTTTTACATTTCAAAGCGAAAAGGAGAATGCTTTTTGGTTTTAAATTTGAAAGCAGAAAAGGGTAATGCAAGATCCTTGTATTCACATTGGTTTCTTCTTAAATTTTGGTAGCGATAGTATATAGATCTTCGACATTTTGAAGGTACATGGGATCGACAAAGCATCTTTTGGTTGCATACGCATATAGTAGTGCATATGATACCTTTTGGATGTGCTTTTTATATATGTAAAGCCGTTGGTTGGGCTATCAATTTGATGTAACGAGAGCACTATCTGAAGTATGTCCATCAAAACGTTTTGGTTTTGAGCTTGAATCTGATTATGTTCTTTTTATATATGTAAAGTCGTTGGCTGAGGCTCACTAGTGAATTGAATGTTCTACCTACTGTCAAACTATGCATTGATTAAACTATGAAGTTGTGGAACCTGGGTTGAATTGAATATGGTATGTGTTTGACTACATCTTTGAGACCTCATAACCACTCTCGGAAGTCGAAAGGAAGTGATGCTTCAATGATCCCGATTTGAGTGGTGTTTATCAGAAATTTTTGAACCAGAAGATTTGTTGCTCTTGGCCTGGGCTCCCACCTTGCTCGTCTCATACTGATTGCAGAACTTGACAGTAAAACCAGCAGATGCCCTGGCACATTTGGTAACGTTACAGAGTGCCCTGTTTTCTTGTGTAGAATTGTTAGAGAATTTGATCAGATTCGTAAGTTGCGCTACCATATATTTCACAAATCTTGCATTGATAGATGGATGGATTATGGCCAGCAGGCCGCTTGCCCTATTTGTAGGTTGTCGATTTTATCAGATGAAAGAGGCATGAAAATGGAGCAGCAACTGACAGAGGAACTTTTCCTCTAGTTCCAATGGGAGGAGCTATTTTTTGGGTGAAATAGTAAGGATCTAGAAATATTGTGCTTAATTCTGCTGAATTTTTGTATACGAGAGGATATCATATAGGGTAGTTCGTTCATGATCCATTTACAGAATTACAAGTCTATATTAATATCTACGAACTATTTCATGTCTCACCATGGTTTTCGGTGATTGATCAGTGTAACTGTTAAATTTAGCTAAATAATATTTTGTTGAACATATAGTTCTTTTGTGTTCAATCCAGTGTGTTCAATATGAGTTGCGCAGCAGAAGCGTCGTTTTCAATGTTGAGTTACTCTCTGAAACCCTTGGAAAATTTTATGGGATCTGAACTACTTTCTTGTAAAAGAAGTGGAACTATTGTGGGTCAAGCTTGAGTAAACCTCTTCACTTTATTTTAAGGAAACCACGAGTGTTAATTGTAAAATTTGTGAAATATATGTAAGGACCATTGATGAACTCAATAGAAAGAAACTGTGAAATATAGAATAGCAGCAGGGGTTTTCTGATTCAAAAGGGAAGGAGTATTTGAAGGATCCAAGCAAGTTTGCAGTTGATGCTGCCCCAGTTGTGGTATTAAAACTCATTATAGTCTTTGTCTACATATATATACATTGATTCCTTGATTCATTTGCTGCACATTTGTAAAGGATATTGCTGTGTACTATCAGTAGGTATTACTTTTCTGCACTCAGTAGTAGTTGTGATCAGTTTTTAAGGTGTAAATCTAACATTGAAGAAAACAAATTGGCTAGAACCAGTGAAGTATTAGAGTTCCTCAAAACTCTCATATTGTCTACTAATCATGAAACATTAAAAGTCAGCAAAGTTTCTCTCACAGACATTCAATTCTATCTACAAAATGCACAAGAGAAAATTGATTTTTTGCAGCGTGAAACTCAGCTACAGCAAGAAGAACTAAAACAGAGGAGTCATTCTGAACATGTTTCTATTCAGAACATTGAGATTGCAACCCATCAGAAGCAAGTCAATGATGTTACAGTTGGTTCAGATTTAGTACCCCATAAAGTAGCAGTTGTACAGGCAGATGCAGAAACTCACTCTGTACTTCCCAAGCCCATCATTAGACCTTGGGAACAGCTTGTCCACAACAAGTACAGATCTAGTCTTGGATATGACAAGGACTTGTCCTTTCATATTCCAGACTACTCAAATCCCATTAAGTTTCAGAGTGTTGGATTGATTCATGATAGTTCACCTCCAGCTGTTCCAAATTCTACTCCTCTTTCACAGCAACAGCCACCACAACAGATTGTGAAATGCCAACACTGTGACCGAGTTGGCCATTTGAAAGATCACTGTTTTGATCTTCATCCATGTAAGCACTATCATAAAACCAGTCATTCTTCACACAGATGCTTCAGAAATAAACGTCTTGCAAGAACAAAGATTCATCTTGGATGGATCGCTTCTTGGCAATGGGCATCAACAGCCAAGAAGATATTCCAATCACATGTCAAAACTTCTTCTAGAGTATTGAATAGTCTTGCAGTTGAGTTTTCTCCATCATCTCACCTTGTATCCAATAGGGGGGGAAATTATGGTCATCTATAAGCTTCAAAGTCACATCAAGCAAGCTTGAGCCACAACCTACCACACCAGTTTCAGATTTGTAGCCAAAAACAAAGATGCCCGTGAACATGCCTTCATTTGGAAATCTAGAACACTTCCTCTAGCATAAGACTTCAGCTTCTTGCCAGTTTTGGAAGAATTCCAGGAACAAAATTGAGAACACTTCCTCTGGCAGAAGGCTCCAGCTTCTTGCCAGTTTTGGAAGAGTTCTAGGAATTGCATTAAGCATTCCAGAGTTGTTGGTCATCCTTAAACCATCACAGGTTGAGACTTCCCTTTTTAGGTTGAAGTTCTCCCTTTTATGTGGGGCGAGACCTCCCTTTCATGGTTGAAGGTTTCCCTCCTCAAAAAAATAGGAGCACTTCCTCTAGCAGAAGACTTCATCTTCTTACCAATTCTGGAAGAGTTCTAGGAACTGCACTAAGCGTTCTAGTGTTGGTGGTCATCCTTAAACCACCACCCTTTATACCAACATTTCAGAGAGCACACTCAGCCTAGTGCTACCATGCATTTTTGCACATTGTATTACAACTCTCTTCTTGGACTCATACATAACCCTTCGGATTAAGGGGGGGAATGTTGGACACCTAATCCTCAATGGGTTGGTGTGGAAGCTGAATGGACAAAAGGAGTCCAAGAGACCTTGGGATGTGGAACCCAACGGTCACATAATGTACTATAAATGTATATCTCTTGTTAATAAAAATTGTATTGTCATGTTTTATCTTTCATATTTCTCTTGCTATCCATGTGTGTTTAACAAAATGCTACTGTCCTAAGAATGGAAGTTAAAAACATCTAACATCACTATTTTGCATGTAAAGGATTGTAATAAATCTGTTTTTTCTTTTTATGCTTTTCATGAAAAATCAAGTGTGCAAGCTATTCTCTTTTGGTGATGTGGAAAATGGCTTAGGGATGTTGGTGGATGGCTGAAAGGTTCAGGAGATGGTTGGAAGGTTTGGGAGACCCTTGGGTGACCTTGGGTGGCTTCCTAAAGGTTTTCCCTCAATTCGACCTCAAAACAAGCCACTACAGGAAAACCTACAGGATGTACTAGAAACCTATAGGATTCCCTATATTTCTACAGGATACAACTGAGATAAAAATGATGGATGTTGGATGTGATGGAAGGCTTAGGGAAGGTGGTTGATGGGTGGAATGGAGTGAGAAAAGTACTAGGATCACTCAGAACCCAAAACCAATTTTAGGAGATGGTTGGATTTGTTCAACATGCTTGGGGGAATTTCTATGTAAAATGATGAAATTGGTGAAGCTCTTGATGAAAACAGGAATGCCTATGGGTGGATGAAGTTGGAAGCTTCTTTAAGTGCCTTATGTATATGTTCATAGTGCCGATTACGATTTGTGATTGGGTTCCAGACCCAATATATTTATTAAATTGCGATAATTCCTTTTCAGTTCCGCTTTATGTGTTTTGCGTCAATTTTGCTGTATGAATGGAAAATTAGTGTTAAAGTCGAATCTGAAGAAAAGGCGGGTTTTCGAGCAAAGAAAAAGTTGTAGATGGTTTTATTTGGAATTTACCCACTTCCACTCAGCATTCAACATGCAACAGTCAGGTGGAGAGAGGAAACCGCCCATTTCAGGTAGGTATTCTCCGGGCTTATGTATTGCCTAAAACCTTTACAGACCGTCCGATCCGAAAAGCATAGATCAACAGCAGGGATGAATCGACGGGAAGTATATCTCGAAAATTGTGTGAAGGTGAAAAAGCATGTTTTATCATATATTTTCATTATAAAAGGTTTATAATAGAAAGCGTAGATATAAATGTTTTACGCCAAAGTCCAACATTTCCATAATTATGCAGCCTAAGGGTGCATAAGTTAAGGTTTTACAGTGATTTTCAGGCCGATTGCGATTTATGATGGAAGTCAAGGAAGAGTTGAATGGGTAGATTTGATAGGTATTATGAAGCAGGATTAACTCTTTTGAGTTCCATATTAATCAAAGTTCGTGTTAATTTCGATGCATAAAGTGGAAAAACAAGGTTAGAGATGAAGCTGAAGAGGAAGACAATCCGATATGTTTCTTGGCATTTTGGCCAATCAGAATGCCCATGTAAGCCAGGATTATACAAACTGCATGTATTTTATTACAACTAAAATGAATTAAGCATCATTAGGGCATTTACGAAGGAATTCGACAGTGCATTAACAGAGCAATCCAACAGTATCATCCTCTTACAAATTCAGTTACGTTCTTGTCATTTCATGTTCTTTGAGGTGTCTTTTACCCTCTATAAAATTTTGTAATAGTTTTTACTTCATGTAGTTAGAGCAACAGTTGAATAATTTGGGTAGTTTCAGAAATCAATAACTGTTCCACAATGTATAAAAAGAGGAAATTTTACTAAGAGAGTGTTGAAATTTTGGAGAACCCGGAGACTAGGCCACTGTATTCCTGATATCATCATTGATTAATGAAAGAATCAGAAGTTTCCATGAGTTGTTGCATATAATTTTATAAGCTTCTCTATCATGTGTCATGCTATGTTTTCTTCTTTTCAGGTATAGTAATGACGCAGTAGGTCTTTATTTGCTTATGTAGATAAGGTTAAAATTCCTTAAAATAGCGCTCCTATACTTGAAGTCCTCGCTTCCTTTCTAAATTATAGATAGTAGTTTCTGTGAAAGATCAACATATTGTCTATGATTCAGTTCTCATTATCATAATTCCTCTAAGTTATAGATAGTATTTTCTGTGAAAGATCAGTATATTATCTTTAACTTCCCCTCCAAACTTTCTTCATTCATCATTTATATCTAGCAACAAGTGGCATTCTAAGATGTTTTGGTCATACATGTATTAAGAGTTAAAGACCAAGTTTTCCAGGTCCTTCATTTGAGAACACAACAAATAATAAGTGACAGTAAGTAATATTTATTAATGTCTTAAGCACAATTTCCCCATAGCCATGAAAATTTTTTCTTAAGGAACAACATTAATTTGTGCCACTGCAGGGGAGAGAAGACAAGAAGATTTTTCCTTGGGTTTCAATATTTTCCTCTGGTTGTTCAGGCAAGAGGAAATATCCTTTGAATTAAAACAATAACTCTGGCTTCAATAAGGCCCCATACAATATCAGACACTTCCCAAAAGAAGGTTCAAGCTCTTTCAGATCTTGAAAGGCTGTTTTCAAGGAGGGTTAGGAAGTCTGAGATCTCAATTAAACCAATTCCTACATTGTCTGCATCAAGCAGCAACTTATTTGAACATTCATCTGACAGAGAGTCATCTTTTTCATTATCTTCATTTCAGGAACCTAGCTGTCAAGACCAATCTTTTGAGTCTGTTACTTTTCATTTACCTGTTGTAATTATTCAACCTCAACCAATAACCACATTCCATTTACCTCTCAATCAAGTTCCACATCTGTTGGTAAGCAAAGTTCAGTAAACATGGCAGCACCTACATTCCTAGTGAATATGTATGCACCTCTTCAAATACCACAACCTTTCAATCAAATGCCACAGGATTACCTTAAAACTCTTCCACGTTTATCAGGAGAAGATGAATAGACAAAATAGAATCATGTAGTAGTATTTTGTAATTTTGCAGAAAGAGTAAATGTTGAACATTTAGATGTTGTTCTAAGACTTTTTGTTCAATCCCTAGATGGAGAAGCAAGGAAATGGTTCAAAGGACTTCCCAATAATACCATTCCTTCTTGGGAAGAGATGGAACATGTGTTTATTCAGAGATGGGGAGAAAAAAGAGACCATGGATATCCATTAACAGAGTTTAATGCCATAAAGAAGAAGTTTGATGAAACTATGGCCGAATTTCTCAGAAGATTTAACAAATTGTACAATAATCTCCCAACAAAGATTAAGCCTCCTCCAGTTGGTGCAAAAATAACCTTTGCAGGGGCTTTTGAATCAAATTTTGGATTCACATTAAGGGAAAGTAGAGCTCCAACCATTGATCAAATCTAAATAGATGCTTTAGAGATAGAAGCAAATCTCATGGCTATAGGAAAAACACTAGAAACACATCCCACCCAAGACAAGGGAAAGGCAAAGATAGAATCCTCTCAAATTCAACCATTGGAGGATAGGTGTAATGTAATTATAACTTTGTCAAATAAGTTAAATAGGTTAGAGTTAGAAAATAAGAACTCTTAGAGACAAACACAGGATAATAAGAACTTTAATCCCCAATTCAGAAGTCAACCTTTGCAAATCTTGCAAAAGGAAACAAAAGATCAAAATCAAATTCAAGCACCATCATATATACTAGAAGCAGATCATGGTGAAGAACAACCTGAAGATCAAATTTCTACATTATATTTGGTTGATGAAGATGAACTCAACATTGAAGGTGAAGAGTATGTGTATGATGAAGCAGATGCTATTCATGATGAAAATGAAATTGATGAATATTGGAAACAATTATCTGATTTTATGCAAGCTGAGCTACATAAGAAATATGACCTGAGATCTAGGAAAAGATCAAGAAATCAAGAAAATGAAAGTGAGCAGCAAGTTTCAACTTCCTCACCAAAGGCGACTCCACAAGAATCTCAACCTGCAAAACAAGTAAATGAAGGAAAGCAACAACAAAATGAAAATGGCAAGACACAAATACTTGGAGGTGAGTCTTCTCAAGATCAAACTAGAAAAATTCCTTTGGAGAAACTTGTTTCAATTCCTCAAATAATTCCAGTCATGAAGAGAGGTGAAGATGAGAATGAAAGATTGCTAAACAGGGTCACTTGTTTAGTCTTACCAAGGAGTTGGAAAAGGTAAGAATACAAGTTCCCCTTACAAAATTGGCTAAAACACCTACTTATCGAAAGGAGATTACTGATTTTATTAATTTAAAAGAAAATGAGAGTGACATTGTAAATCTGCAGGAAGATAAACCAGTAGTGGTTTTTCGTCCACATGCAGAGGAAGTAGATTCTTCAATACCTCCTTTTTATATTTCCCTATTGGTTCATGATTTTCTCCTACATAATTGTATGTTTGATTCAGGATCTTCACATAATCTTATGCCTCTATCAGTGATGAAGCAATTAAATCTACAAGTGACCAAACCTTACAGGGATTTGTATTCTTTTGATTCAAACAAGGTCAAGTGTCTGGGGGTTATTAAGGATCTGGTAATGTCACTAGCCCAAATTCTAGCTAGAAGCTTGGTTATGGATGTTGTAGTAGCATATATTCCTGCTAGATTTGGAATGCTTTTATCTAGGTCCTGGGGGGCTAAATTGGGAGTTGTTTTGAAACTAGATTTTATATGTGCTGTTATACTGATTTTTGGTGGGGAGGAGAGGAGATTATACAAAGAAACTAGGTTTGTAAAGACAATTACAAAAAATGGAGCAAGCAATTCACCTGCATATAGTCAGGAGAAGGACGACTTTGCTTGTTTCACACTACATGATAATGCAAAGCTGGCTGAAGATAATCAGAAGCAGCTTGCTTCAGCCAATGTAATTATAAAGCTACAAATGGAAGGAATGTGGAAATGTTCTTTGACGAAGCTTATTCCAAGGAAGGAACAAGTGCTGGTTTTCTTGTAATTGCACCTGGAGGTAATATGTTCCCTTTTTTCTTCAAATTAGAGTTCGAGGCAACTAACAATGTGGAAGAATATGATTCCTTGGTTATTGTTCTAGAAATAGCCAAACAGATGGGAGTCAAGTCAATTTCTGCTTTTGGAGATTCGGAGCTAATTATTAAGAAGATAAAATATCACTACTAAACAAAGCATCCTAGGCTCTAGGTATACAGAAATGAGGTATGGGATTTGATTGAAAACTTCTTTGAAGCTTTTAACATTCTATTCATCCCAAGAGATCAAAATAGATTGGCAGATTCATTGGTTGTGGCTGCTAGCACTTTCAAGCCTCCTATTAATCCAAGAATAAGATATGAGGTAGAAATGAGACACAGACCTTCTGTTCCTGATAGTATTAAGGACTGGCGAGTTTTTGAATATGACCAACAGATTAAGGAGTTTTTGACTATGGTTGAAGAGTTCCAGGGCACAAAAATTGATCAGGATGAAGAAGAGACAACAGAAATTGCAGGAGCTAGTGGCTTAAAAGATTCAATAGCAAATCAGAAGATCTTTCAATTGAAAGATAATATTCTTCCAAAGGGACTTGCTCCTCTTGAAAGGCTTTTTAATTCCAATGATGTAGCTGTGGACTCAGGGAAAATCACATAGGATGAAAAAATTTAGGATCATAACATTGGAACTCAAGAAAATCCTAGGTTAGTCAAATTATATGCTGGAGTTTCACTTAATTTTAAAGAATATATTAAACTTTTCAAGAATTATGTTGATGTCTTTGCATGGTCTTATGAAGATCTCAAAGCCTATGATGTAAATATTATTCAGCATAAGATCTCATAAATCCTCTACTTCTACCATCAATTGAAAAGGAGGTCAAGAAGTTGCTTGATGCCAAAATCATAGTCCCACTCAGGTATTCTGATTGGGTGGCTAATCTAGTACCTGTGAGAAAGAGAAATGGAGAAATAAGGTTGTCTGTGGACTTCAGAAATCTCAACAGGGCTTCTTTGAAAGATAACTATCCATTGCCTAAGATGGATCATGTGCTGCAAAAGGTAACGTGATCTTTTAGAATGTCAATCTTAGATGGATTTTCTGGTTATAACTAGGTGGTTGTGGATAAGGAGGATTGGAAGAAAACAATGTTCACAACCCCCTGGGGAACATTTCTGTATGCCAGAATGATTTTCTGATTGATGAATGTAGGTGCTACTTTGAAAGGGATATGGACATTGCTTTTGTTGGAGATAAGTTTGTAATAATATATTTGGATGATATTACTATTTTCTCAAAGTCTGATGAAGAAAAATTGGATCATTTAAAGAGGACTATTGATTAATGTAGAAGATTTGGACTTTCCTTAAATCCCAAGAGATCAATTTTTTCTTTGGAAGAATGAAAACTATTGGAACACATTGTTTCTAGAGAAGGAGTAAAGATAGATCCAGCTAGAGTACAAGTTGTGCAGAAAATACCATTGCCCAAGAGTAAAAATGATATTCAAAAGTTTCTGGGAAAGATAAAATTCCCGAGAAGATTTGTTTTCAACTATGCAGAAATTTTAAAAGAAATTACTAATATGCTAAAAAGAGAGAATGAAGTGAGTTGGACCAAAGAAGCTAGAGAATCATTTTCTAGGATTAAAGAGGAATTGCAAGCAGCTCCAGTCTTAATTAGTCCTGATTACCAAAATCCTTTCCAAATTTTTTCATTTGCATCATCAAGTTCAATAGTTGATGTCTTACTGTAGAAGAATGATGAAGAGAGAGATCAGCCAGTTGCATTCTTTAGTAAGATTCTTAGGGATTCTGCGCCGAAATATAATATTCTTGAGAAACAGGTGTATGCTTTTTTAAAAGCCTTGAAAGCTTTTAGAACTTATGTGTTGTAGTCCCAAATCATTGCTTATGTGCCAAATGTTGCAGCAAAAGATTTATTACTACAGGGAGATGTAGAAGGCAGAAGAGGAAAGTGGATTGCCAAGATCCAAGAATATGATTTGGACATAAAACCCACAAAGTTGGTGAAGGGACAAGGATTGGAAAAAATGTTAACATAATCAAACTTTCAGGCATTGGGAATTAACTTATTAGCACCTATGGAGGAAAAAGCAGTTGAAGAAAGTGAAGGAGAGCAAGATCCAGGTATGAAGATCAAGTACAAATTTTTGTGTTCAGAATGGTGTAAGCATATAATTCATTATTTGTGCTTTCTTTCTTGTCCCCAATCCTTAGATAGAACAAAGTATAGGGCACTAAAGATCAAGGCACAACTATATGTGATTGTGGAAGGCAGATTGTACTCGAAGGATCCGGCTAGAATTCTATTGCTATGTTTAACAGAGGATGAATTTACAGAAACAATCAAAGATTATCATGAGGGGTTTTGTGGAGGGCATTACTGTTGGAAAGTAACTGCACATAAGATCCTTCAGACAGGATTTTATTGGCCTACTTTATTTGGTGATACATACAAGTTTGTTAGAAGTTGTCAGAAGTGTCAGCTTTTTGCTAAGAAGAAGAGATTAGCTCCCATTCAACATCTTACCATCCTTAGGGAAATGGATTAGCTGAATCTACTAACAAAACTTTGATGAAGATCCTTAAGAAAACCATTGCAGAAAATCAAAGAGATTGGGATTCTGAGTTAAAGTTTTCTTTGTGGGCTACTAGAGTAACTACAAGAAGATCTACAGGGAAATCACCTTTTGAATTAATATATGGAACTTAGGCTATCCAATATCTCTAATTCATAAATTTCCTGCTTGAGAGTACCAATTAGAGGTTCTTCTGGATTGACAAAAGGTTCTGGGTTCATTAAGGTATTTCTCTTCTCCATTGATTCTATATAATCATATATTTGTTGTTGCACTGGGTCTATGCCTGGAGATCTTCTGCTTGGGCTACCTTCAAAATGATGAACATGAGAATTTTGAGGACTGTGTGCAAAAGAGATGTTAATAGGAGATTTTTCTGGGGTTTCCTCGTCTAAACTTATAAACTTTGTCCCTTTTCATGATGTTTTCTTTATCAAACCTTGAATTCTAGAGCTTCTTCTAAGTTTTGGAGGTCTTACATTCTCCTCATTCGTGACCTTTTTCTCCTTTCTTATCTTCCTTCTTGCCCTGATTTGCTTCCTGATTTCTGTCAGTTCTTCAGAGATTAACTGTTCATCATCTTTCTGTAATGAAGACTCGGGTCTGTTTTCAATAGTTATACCAATCTTCTTTCTTCTACTTCTTCTAACATTATCTTCTTTAGGTGACTCTGGTGCTTCTTAGAAATGGTTTCTAATAAGGAAATTCTCCCAGGTATCTCCTATGCTTTTTAAATGAAACTCAATCAATACCTTTATTAGCCCATGATGATACATGGTTCTATCTATGAACCATATTTTCTTTTGCACATTTGAGGCCATCCTTATTAAAATATTTAGCAGGAAGAAAGGAAGATTGATTTCTCCATTTTCTAAGAAATTCATCAGTAAACAGATATGGTAGACATACATGCAACCAAATCTCCCCTCACAGGTGATAAATTTTTGTAATATCAAGAGCATGTTCCTCCACTTACTTTTAAGGTGTTAGGTCCCTATACTACTAGGGTAACCCCTTATTATTATTAGTACAGCCCCATTATTATATTGTTGTGTCCATGTAGTCTCCATATTGTTATTATTGTGCCCCATAGAAGCCCACTATTGTTATTATTGTGCCCTTACATTATTATTGTTATGTCGGCTCTAATTATATTATGACCCCTTAGACTCCTATATATATAAAGGAGGTCTTGTCATTTTTAGCATCCACGAATTGTTCATTTGTGTAATGTAAAAGAGGTTGCCCCCTTGAAGAGGCTAAATTATAAAGTGTTTATCTTTCTTTTCTATCTTTTTGTGAGTTGGTTTCGTAACATTTGGTATCAGAGCTTTGGATTCTAGGGTTTTCGTTGCTCCAAACAGGTCATCGTGGAATTTTTGCTATAACTTTATTTTTGCGATGTTTCAGAAGCTAAAAATAAAACCCATTTGAGACGAAATCATGTTGAACATTGGATCTGAATTTCAAGATTTGTCCCACTATATTTTCAAAGATATGATCTGAGGAAGTTATAGTTTTTGCAAGCTCCAAAATTTCATCTAAAACAGTTCATTGTGGAATTTTCCCTATAATGTTTTTTCTACGAAGTTTCAGAAGCTAAAACGCAAAACCATTTTAGAAGAAATTGGTTTAAACCTCAGGTCCAAATTTCAGATCTTGTCTTGTTATATTTTCAGATATATGATCTGAGGAAGTTAGGGTTTTTGCAGACTCCCAAATTACATTTTAAATAGGTGACCTTGGGAAAATCGTCATAACTTTCTCTCTGAGAATCATATTGAAATTTCGTAAGAAGTTATAGAAATAGAACAGACTGTAGTATTTTTTGTGTATTTTTTAGGTTTGAAGGTCAAAACAGTGACATGTGGCACATCATACAAGTTTGCTATTCTGAAAAGGAGTATAATCAGTTCATCTTGGGAGCTTGTGCATAAATATTTCTTGGAGAATCTGATTTCAATCAAACTGGTGGCATTAGAAAGAGGATGCAAAGGAATACTATAGGTTGCGATTTCAGAACTAGAAGATCCAAAATTATAGAGTTACAGTCGTTTCAATATCGAGCTCCTAAAATCAAGAAAAAGCGAGATGAGGAAGTTTGATGGAAAGGATTCGGTAAATTGGATACTACAGATGGAGAAATATTTTAATCTACATGGTGTACCGTTGTTACAAAAGGTATGTATTGCATATAATTATTTAGAACCAAATCAATTTTTATGGTATAAAGGGCTTTGTTCTCGTAAACCACTTGTCACGTGGTCAATTTTCATGGACGAAATGATAGCACATTATGAGGATACAAAGAGAAACACCTTCTTTAGCCAATTGATAAATCTCAAACAAAAGTGTTCAATGGCAGAGCACAATGAAGACTTTCAAAAATTGAATATAAGGGAAAATGATATTCCAGAGAAGTAGAGGATTGATGTCTCCATTGGATAACATTCAACATGAGGTTTGTCTTTGGGAACCTGATTCATTGGAGAAGGAATTTAGGTTGGCAAGAAAAGTGGAAAGAAAAATTATGGAAACAAGGAATTCTACCCCTCACAACTATAAACATGGAAGTATTGTTTCTCCTAGCCTTCCATAACCTACAATGGTGACACCACAACAATTGGAAGAAAAAAGAGAAAAAGGGCTTTGTTACAATTGTGATAGAAAATAATCAACTAAGGCAAGAAGTGTGCAAGAAAAATTATTTTTTACATAAGATTATGAAGAGGAGGAAAGAAAGGATTCAAGAAACATCAAAAGAAAGAGGATATACAGCAGAACCAACCCAAGAAGAAATAAATAAATGAATCTGACCAATATCTTGTAAAGCATTGGCAAGAATTACCCACTCCTCAAACTTTACTCAAGATAGAAGGACACATCAAGAAGAAAAATGCTCAGAAGTTGAAAGACACATCAAAAGAAAGAAGAAATTAATCCAACCCATATCTGTAAATGCATTGGCCGGACAAATTACCACTCCCTCAAACTATCAAAGATAGAAGGACATATCAATGAATAAAATTGTTTAAGAAGTGAAAGATCACATCAAAGCATAAGAAATGAATCTGACCATATCTTGTAAAGCATTGGAAGAAATTCCACTCCTCAAACTCTAAAGATAGAAGGACATATCAAGAAGAAAAAGGTTCAAGAAGTGAAAGATCACATCGAGCATCAACAACAAGTTCTCCAAATTTTAAAGGATAAAGCCACTTTCGTGCAGAATCGAATGAAACAACAAGTAGATCAACATCGCAATGAAAAAAGTTTTGATGTAGGTGATTGGGTATTTTCACGGCTACATCTCAAGCAAGCTATTTATGAGAAGGAAATGTTGGTAATACTGCATGCACTTAAGAAGTAGCGACCTTACCCAATGGGAAGACACTTCAAGGTAAAAATGGATCATGATAGTCTTAAATACTTTTGAGAACAAAGATTATCTTTAGAAGAATAGAAAAAGTGGGTCACACATGTGTTGGGTTATGACTTTGAAATAATCTACAAAAAGGGGAAGAAAAATGTTGTTGCATATGCACTCTCAAGAAAGGATGAGAATGTGGAAGAATTGTTTTGTGCTATTTCCATTATCCAACCAAATTGGATAAACGAGGGAAGGCATGAATGGAAGAAGGACAAAGAAGTGTGGCCACTCATTCAAAAGTTGTAGAAGATCCCAGTTCAAACAACATTTCCAGAACTTGACGAGGAAGGAAAAGTCATATTAGAGCTTGGAGTAGTCACAAAAACAAGAACCCGACAACTACGAAATCAATCAATTTCAGAGTATCTCATCAAGTGGAAGAACTTACCCACTGAAGATTCCAAGGGAGGACAAGAATTTTATGCGGAAGCATCAAGAACTACTCAAGTGTTGAGGACAAATCTTTTTGAAGGAGAGGGGCATGTTAGGTCCCTATACTACTAGGCTAACCCCTTATTATTATTAGTACAACCCCCTTATTATATTGTTGTGTCCATTTAGTCCCCATATTGTTATTATTGTGCCCCATAGAAGCCCACTATCGTTATTATTGTGCCCTTACATTATTATTGTTATGTCAGCTCTGATTATATCATGGCCCCTTAGACTCCTATATATATAAAGGAGGTCTTGTAATTTGTAGTGTTAGCACTTGAAATTTCAACTCAGACTGAGAAAAGCAAACTCCAAGGCAACATCAAACCACTTAGCCTCGTAGCTAGCCCTACGGCGCAGGAGAGGGCTCTCTCCGGTCTATCTTGGAAAAGATATTCAACGGGCAGAGATAACCAATAAAGAACACTGATTTGAGGCTAGTAAACTAATAAAAAGGTTTGATTTGGGAATTTTAGGGTTTTGGTGGAAAAATGGGGAAAGGCAATTTTGGGTGCGGGGATTGGACACAATTTTCGCAGGGGGTTCTTTGGGGCGAGGTAGGAGACTGTATTGATGCCTTTCCAAGATTTGGATGGATGAGAATGACTGGTGAGGAGCTAAGGAGAGCAATTAATCACCTTTAATTCTCCTTAAACAACTGAAAACATTGATATTAAGAAAACTTAAAGGCAGAGCATAGCAACCATGAATTCTACCTTAACACTTCATTTGCCTAATTTGCAGAAGAAAAAGTAAGAAGATGATTCACATAACAAAATTACAAGTACAAAGAGAAACACACCATCAATACATGTAACCGCAGGAATCCCAAAAAGGACTGAAAAACCCTGGTCTTTCTTCCTTTTCCAAAAATGCAGAGATACAATGAGTAATACAATAGAAGCTTTCTCCCTCAAGAGTCCAATCATGAAAATGACTAAGAAAGTACATAATATAGGCAAGCTAACATCTTTCCTTGCCTCTAGGGGTCGAGCTCACTATCCTAGGAGCTGTTTCAACCAATTCTAAACTGAGCACTGAAAACTAGGCAGTCAAAACAACTTGCCTCTATAAGCTAGGAAACCAATTCATTCATTTAATTTTTGCCTATCTCATGAATGAATCTTCTAGAAGAGATAAATACGTGTCAAAGTATCATAAAATTAAATCATTTACATCAAGGAGGATCAAAATCCACTCCAAAAAGTCAAACCTAGTCAAAACTGCGTTTTGCTTAGCTGTAGGTGCATTTCTGTGAAAATTGCCCAACGGGTCGCGCCCTGATTCTGAACGGGTCACGCGCCTTTGGAGTAGTTTTTTAGGCACTTCCAGGTGTCCCAATGAGGCAAACGTGGGATTGTTGGAAAGGTCTGGATGTCTAATTTCCAACCCAAGTCGAATTTTTGAATTTGGTGTCCATTTGCCCCTCCAAAATGGCAATCTCCCAAGATTGCTTCCTGTGTGTCAAAAAGGTGGCAGAAAGTCATTTTTTGCTTGTTTTTTGACCTTCTGGAGGCTCAAAACCTGGTGAAACTTCTTGGTAATTACTGAGCAAGTGTATTTTTACATGACAAATCCCAAAATGCTGAGTTTTCCTGAAGTGGACCTCCCCAATGAAAGGGTCGCGCACGGCGCGCGACTCGTTGGTGTAGAAAACCTGTTTTTTGACCAAAAATTCACAAATGACCAAAAATGCTAAATTTTTTTTGAAATTTGTGTAGAAGGTAAGTCATTTAGCACCATGCTCCTTCAAGGAAGCCTCAACCAAGATGTGGAGGGGATCGGGCCTTTTTCTTCATTTTAGTGCCTTGGCCAACCTCCTTGGATTTGGCGATTGTAATTTTGACATTTCTCTAAAACCATGACACCTGTGCAAAAAGTGAAGGAGGTTTTTATTCTTTGGCATGTTGTGGACAAAAACCCCTCTCAATTTTCCCAAATTCATCTTTTATTGCTCTGAAACACCATTTGAGTGAAACTTATCCCGATGTGTGAAACAAGGAATTTTGTCGAAATGAAGCGAAATGAAGGGGATGAGGGGCTTCTAAATTCTTGGGGAAATTTTTGGAAGTAGGGAGGGATGTTAGGGAGTAGGGGAAAGTGGAATATTAGAGATTGAGTGAGGGGAAGGGGTCCAAAAGGGAAAAACACAGGCCCAACCTAGAAAATTGCCAAGTTGTAGCTAGAAACTAGGGTTTGTGCGAAAATGAGGAATTTGGGGAATCACAGTGATGG
>APFE031675314.1:117718-136055 GCA_000404065.3 Pinus taeda
AGGTTGTGTACAGTCAAGATGTGGTGTTCAGAGAGGTGAAAGATGTTATTAAACATGAAGTCCAACCAAAGGAACCTGTGAAGATAGAGATTGAACTAAAGGAGGAAGAATCAGACTCTGTAGCAGAGGAGGAATCAGAAGATGAAGAGCCACAAACTCCGGCTGTGAGAAGATCAGCTCGAGAAAGAAGACAGCCAGAAAGGTATAGTCCATCTGCTTTCTGTTCAAACTTTGCTTTGTCTGTTACTGATGATGATCCCAGAACTGTGAAGGAAGCAGTGGTTTCAGAGGATGGAAAACTCTGGAAAGAGGCCATGGTTGATGAAATGGCATCTTTGCACAAAAATGAGGCTTGGGATCTGGTGGAGTTGCCGGCTGGAAGGAAACCCATTGGCAGCAAAATGGGTGTTCAAGAAGAAGACAAATGCAGAAGGGAAGGTGGAGAAATACAAAGCTCGGTTGGTAGCAAAAGGTTATTCCCAGGTGACGGGAATTGATTTTGGTGATATTTTTTCTCCTGTTGCCAAGGTAACTTCTATTAGATTACTTTTATCTGTTGCTGCTGCTTTTGATTTTGAGGTAGAACAGATGGATGTGAAGACAACATTTCTTCACGGGGATTTGGAAGAGGGAATCTACTTGAAGCAACTTGAAGGCTTTGCGGTGAAGGGTAAGAAAGAACTGGTATGCAAGTTGAAGAAGTCTCTGTATGGGTTAAAACAGTCACCAAGGATGTGGTATCAGAAATTTGATACATTTATACGGGGACTTGGCTTCACCAGAAGCAAAGCAGATCATTGTGTGTATTTTAAATTAATTGGTGACCGTGTTATTTATCTGGTCTTGTATGTGGATGATCTGTTGTTGGTTGGAAATGACAAAGAAATTATCCAGGATTTGAAGACCCAATTGTCCTCCAAATTCGACATGAAAGATCTCGGTGCTGCAAACTATATTTTGGGCATGGAAATAAAAAGAGATCGGGCAAAGAGGAATCTTTGGTTAAACCAGAGGAAGTATGTCGAGGCAATATTGCAGAGGTTTAATATGCATGATAGTAAATCGGTGAAGGTTCCTATTCCTGTAGGTGTGAGGTTATCTGCTGAACAGTGTCCCAAGACACAAGAAGAGGAAGAGGACATGTCCCGTGTTCCATATGCAAGTGCAGTCGGTAGCTTGATGTATGCAATGGTCTGTACTAGACCAGACATTGCACATGCAGTGGGAGTATTGAGCAGGTTTATGTCAAAACCAGGGAAGGAGCACTGGACAGCAGTGAAGCGGGTTTTCAGGTATTTGCGTGGCACTAGTGATTATGGTTTGTGCTACCAAGGAAGACCAGGATTGGACAGAGTGTTGGATATTCATGGCTTTGTTGATGCAGACTGGGCTGGAGATCTGGATCAGAGAAGATCTACAAGGTTGTATGTGTTTAAACTATTTGGAGGTGCAGTCAATTGGATGAGTAAGAAACAATCTGTAGTGGCACTATCAACTACAGAGGTAGAATACATGGCAGCCACTCATGCAAGCAAGGAAGCAGTTTGGCTGCAGAGATTGTGTTCAAGTATGGGGTTAGTACAGGGATCTATAAGGATAGACTGTGACAGCCAAAGTGCAATTTTATGGGCAAAGAACCTTGCTTACCACTCAAAGACAAAGCACATTGATGTTCAGTATCACTTTGTGAGGGATATGATAGAAGACAAAAAGGTGTTGCTGGTAAAGGTGGACACTTTGAGGAATACTGCAGATGCATTGACAAAATCTGTTAGCTCTGAGAAGTTCTCTTGGTGTAGAGAAACAATGGGTGTTTCAGGGCTGGAAAAATGACTAAGCTCTCCTGTGGCCCCCTATGGAAAGAAAACAACAAGTGGAAGATTGTTGGGTTGTGTTATATTCTTTCCACATAGTTAACAGGGGGTTTGAGTGGTACTCGTAACCCCACTTTATGGGGTCCAGGGCAGCGCCCCAGAAAATTTTGGTTTTGGACCCTATGTTAGGTTGGGCAGACCCACCTATGGTTTTGTGCATGATTTTCGCACATGTTTTTTGGACGCGATTGTTTTCGGTCCGTGGTTTTGGACAAGATGGTTTTCAGTGGATGCTATTGGATGCTTCAGCATGTGTAAATATTTATTGTAACATTGAAAGGAACATAATGAAAAATCAAGCTGGTAGTCTCGGTTTTGAGATCCAGTGGGAAATCTTTGTGTATATGTGTTTTATGTGTTATGCTCTCGCATTTTTATTGTTCATGTGATTTAGAATTCATATGCAGGTAATTTCTGTACGGGGTTAAAACCTACATAATGGAAATGAAACTGAAAACAACAAATGAAAAACCTCCTTCAGTGTAGGGGCCCTCTACAACTGCTGTGGTTGGAATGCTACCTAGTTAATGATGCACTTTAAATGATCATTGAGAACACAAAGTTTGTACTATGAACAAAACGAAGTCTGAATACAGAGTATCAGCAAAAGCTTGAACTTAACGTAATTCCTTCTAACTTCTAACTACTTCTCGGCTCCATGCAACTGATATTTATAGGAAAATAACATAATTGTTTATGAGATAAACTTGCTAGAAGTGGCTAATTCGAATTACAATAGGACTATTTAAACTTTTGATCAGCTACTGGTGGCTAATTCGAATTAAATTTTCAACAGAACTGTTAGACTCATGATTAACTACGAAAGAGAAAATCAAGAGTCCTACTGCTTCCATATTACGTATTTTGACTCCATCTTTGACCATGACATTATGCTTGCTTTTCTGTCAATCTGGACCAAGTGAATAGAATAGAACCCATGTGGAGATGATTCTAGAAAGGCCCATGTGGTCCAATTCTTCATTTGACACCTGAAACTTGCCAAACCATGAGAGTAGCTATGGAATCCACAGTTAGTTGCAGAATAGGTTGTGTTCTGTAGCTAATTTGCAAAAATCTATTCAAATAGCAAGAACATGAAAATATAATATGGTGATCATTTTAATTCTTTCCCTAAGACAAAACCTAGCATTTATCATTGATTGGGTATGTAATCCTATGAGAAAGTGAGAGGAAAAGGTGAGAAAAATGTCAAGGAGAGGGTAATTCTGAGGTTCAATAGCAACCCTAATCGACATTCTAGAAATTTTACAATAATTATCATACTAAGGGTTGGTAGTTCTATTATTATTTATATATGTCACCTCAGTAAAAAACTTTTCGATGGTAGTGGAGAGGGTTGTAGTAAAATAATGATAGAGGTGATTAATGTTGATCCAAAATGGATCAAGTTTTGCCTCCGGATCGAAGTCTTCAAATGCAGATGAAAGCAGGATCAAGTTGAAGTGCTCGTTCATACAAATCCAATAGTGCGAATGGCATGTAAATCCAAGTCTGGATGAAGAAGTTAAAGCCAATCAAAGTTTTTGGGAAAATTAGGGCAAAAGTCAAAAAGGCAAAGTCAACAGGTTAACAAGATGATGTCAGTAGGACATGTGTCATCTTAGGAATACACCACTTGTCCAGGATGACATCAGCAGGTTGATGACATGTCGCAGTATGATTGGTTAATATGGGCCAATCTGGGGCTAACACGTAGCAGCTCGAATTTTTCCCAATATCACCTATTTTCCAAAATTTTGGGGATCAAGGAGGATTGAACCCCTGACCTCCCGGAAGGCTAAGCTTTTGCCAGAGGGGCCGCACCAGACATGCTATGGTGGATCTTTCTAAGCTTATGGATGATGTTTTATTTATGGTGGCAGATTGGACGTGCCGAAAAAAAAGGGCCGAAGACCGGGGTCAACCCCACGGCCATCGCACCCCTTAATTAGTTTCAGAATTATCCCACATGCAACAATATATGGTAAATGACATGCCATATATATCAAACCAAACCACGTATATCACAACAACGAAGTGCAGAGATATGCCACCAAAGTTGAATGCAGATACTGTTACTCAATCCATATCAAAATTCCAGAGTGTCGAGCAGGGGTTTCAACCCCGCCGACCTCCAACTTTATACACCAACGCCTTCACACATTCACGCTAACCACAATGCCAAGGGCAGAGCTTGGTAAAACAAGCACCCAAAAATTCTTTTAAACTATTGCAGGTGCCGAACCAGTCAAACCATCAGCGCGCTGACCAAGGCGATATTGTGCAGACATAAGTGGTTTTGTAGAGGGAAAATGCGGTTTTGGATTTCTCCACGGGGTCTAGAGGGAACAAAGGCCAAATATGGGAAAGTTTATACTCGTTTGACTTGAAATTTCGAGATGAACAAAATGATGAGATCCTTTTTCTCATTTGAGTCTCTGTTTTTGAGCTTATGTCTATAAAACCATTTTGAAGACTAATAAAGTGGCCACACTAGAAGCTAAGGACCCGAAGAGGTAGCCAGGAAGTCTGGTGAACTTCGTTATCAAATTGTCGTTGTGTTGATGTATATGTTTATGTTTCAATTTGATTATGTGTTTATGTTATTTGCAATCTTTTTGATCCATTGCACTAAGTAACATAAGCAAATTTCACAAAAAAGTTTATAATACCATTTTCATTAATGAATCAAGTGGTATCAAAGCAGCAAGGTTTTTAAGGTCTCACAATATTGTGTGAAGATTTGAATGCTTACTAGGTTAAGGCTCGAATGAGGTGAAGGTGAACGTTTTGAGGTGAATCTAGAGATTGGAAGAGTCTTTTCACAAATAAGGATGACAGATGAAACTCCACTCGGATCAGAATCTAAATTTCTGGATAGTTTCATGACAATACGCACAATGGTGGAAGAGATGTATCGTGAGTCTAAGAAGAACAAAGATGAAGGCACTTCATCACCTAGAGATCAAGAAGATAAGGGAAAGGGAGAAATGCTTCCTCCACCATCTCCTACATCATCACCAGCATTGTCATCATCATCATCTTCCTCTCATAAATCTATTCCTAAGAAGAAGAAGAAGAAATCCTCTTTGATCAAATTAGATGTAAAATTTGATTTTCTGATTTATGATGGAGAAATTAATGCTGAAAAGCTTGATAATTGGATAAGACAAATTGAATTGTATTGCAGGGTGTAAAAAGTTTTTTTAGAAAGGAAGAAGATCCAGCTAGCTAGCCTTTGACTTAGAGGAACCACACTTGTATGGTGGGAAGGTAAGACAAAAGCAGATCTCAAAAAGTATGGTAAAATCATTTCAACTTAGAATGAAGTTGTTTCTACTATTAAAAAGCAATTTTATCCTTTGGCTTATATCCAACAAGCAATGATGAGTTGACAAACACTACGTCAATTAAAAGGTCAAAGTGTTCAAAGTTATACTTAGGAATTTCGTAAAAGAGCTTTAACATTAGGCATATCATTGGACTCACCAAAGAAATTGTTGAAATACATAGGTGGTCTTCATATTTATTTGAGGCATACCATACTTATGTTTAATCCAACTAGCATAGATGGTGTATCAGTCCAAGCAACTCATATAGAAGCTAGAGGCAAAAATGTAACCCATGGTGTTGGAAAATCATCCAAACCTATTGAAAGCAAGAATAAAGACAAGAAGAAACTTAAAAGGAAGGAGAAGAAAAAAAACACTGTGAGGAAAAATAAACCTTCATGCACCCATTGTAAGAAGGAAGGCCACGGAGAGGCACACTACTGGTTATTGCATCCAGAATTGAAGCCTAAGAATTTTTGGAGTAAGGAGCAGAAGAATGTTGCTGCTATTCAAAAGGACTTAGGATTAGATTCAGGTGATGAGACAACGGCTATAGCTACAGGTATAAAAGTTAAATATTCCAAAGCATCTACAAGTACTTATTTGCATTCTGTTGATAATGATAATGATGAGAGGAAAAGAAATGAGCTATTTCACATTAGAGTCATTTCCAAGCATATTAAAATTGATAATTTATTTGATAGTGGTTCACAAGTTAATTTGACTTCTGAATAAATTGTCAAGAAGTTGGGTCTAGAAACAAAACCTCATAAAAAGCCATATCCATTAGGTTGGGTGTGTGATAAAACTAAGCTACAAGTTACAAAACAATGTAAACTTCATTTTGCTATTGGGTCAAAGTTTGTAGATGAGGTTGAGTTAGACATAGTCCCATTGGACATATGTGGAATTGTATTAGGAAGTCCATACTTGTACGATAGAAATGCTATCTTCTATCGAATTGAAAATAAGTATCAACTCACTAAGGATGGAATTGAATATATTATAAAGGCTCATAAACTCAAAGATAACTTCTCTCTCATAAATTCAAGACAGATGAAAAGAATTGTAAATTTCAGTAAACAATTTTTACTTATGATTGTGAAAGCAACGGATATTGATAAATCTGATGCTTTCCAAGGCTATAATCCTAAACAAAAAACGGATCTAGTTAAATTTGTTTCTGATTATAATATTTTGTCTCAAGAGCCTAAAGGGCTTCCACCCAAGCGAGAGATAGAACATGAGATTTATTTGTAGCAAGATGCTCCACTACCTAAAATTGGAATGTACAAGTTATCAAATTTTGAGAATGCAGAGATAAAGAAGCAGGTACAGGAGTTGCTTGATCAAGGGCTTATTCGACCAAGCATATCACTGTGTAGATCACCCATTGTGTTAGTGCGAAAGAAAGACAGTTTGTGGAGAATGTTCATTGCTTTTAGAGCATTAAATAAAATCACAATAAAGAATCGTTATCCTCTTCCTCAGATTGATGATTTGTTAGATCAGTTAAAATATGCAGTTTACTTCTCCAAATTGGACTTGCGAAGCGGTTACCATCATATCAGAGTTGCAGAATAGGATGTATGGAAGACTGCTTTCAAAACAAAGCAAGGACTCTAAGAATGGATGGTTATGCCTTTTGGCTTAACTAATGCTCCAACTACATTCATGCGAGTCGTGAATGATGTATTTAGGGCATTCGTTGATGATTTTGTAATAGTTTATTTAGATGATATTCTTGTTGTAAGTAGAACATGGGATGAACATGTAAAGCATGTAAAGCATGTAAAGCAGGTTTTATATGTTTTGAAAAGATAAAATCTCTATGTAAAAATGTAAAAATGTGAATTTGGCATAACATCTTTGAATTATTTGGGTTATATTGTAGGGGTGGTGAATTGAAGATAGATCCCTCTAAGGTCGAAGTCATTGTAAATTGGCTTAAGCCCAATACTGCTACAGAAGTTAGAAGTTTCTTAGGGGCAACACAATATTGGAGAAGTTTATTGCTAACTTTTCTTTGATTGCAGCTCCTTTACATGCTTTGACAAGTGTGAAACAAGTGTGAAACAAGTGTTTCAATTGGAGGTAAACAACAGAAAACCTTCAACGCATTGAAAGAAAGGATCATTACAACACCAGTACTAGCACTACCAGATCTTCAACATCCATTTGAGATCGAGACAGATGCAAGTGAATATGCCATGGGGGCAGTGTTGATGTAGCATAGAAAACCTATATGCTTTCATTCTGAGACATTCACATCAGCAGTAGCTAACTATCCTACATATGATAAGGAATTATATGCATTAGTTCAGAGAGTTAAAAAGTGGAAACATATATAATGGGTAAAGAAACAAACATACACACAGATCATCAACCACTTCAATATTTACACTCACAAACTAAATTGAAACAATCAAGACACTATCGATGGATGAGTTTTCTACAACAATTTCATCTTGTTATCAGATATAAGAAGGGCATACATAATATGTTGCAAATATGTTATCAAGACCAATTATAAGTGCATCCACAATACTTAAGCATAATTCAGTAATTCATGAAAGTTACATTGAACAATATGCTCATGACACAAAATTTAAGGATGTATATGCAACTTTAAGTCATGGTAAGCAGGTAGAAGAATTGGTTATTTCATAAAGGACAAACACTTATATCATTTGGGAAAGTTATGAATTCCACAAACAGAAAGAGTTAATATAATTCGAGAATCACATAATTCTCTCATATCAGGTCATTTTGGTGTAAGTAAAACAGTTGCACAATTAGAAAGATTCTGCTATTGGCCACAAATGAATGAGAAAGTTTCTAGATATATTAAAGGATGTACTATGTGTTCTACAAGTAAGCCAAGTAATAGAAAATTGGGCTTGTATACTCCACTTCCAATTCCTTCTTGTCCTTGGGAAAGTGTATCCATGGATTTTGTTGTGGGATTGCCAAAGTCTAGAAAGGGTCATGATTATTTGTATGTAGATGTGGATATGTTCAGTAATATGTGTGTTTTGACACCATGTAATAAACAGGTCGCAGCTAAAGAAACTGCAAAGTTGTTCTTTCAAAATGTATGGGTTCATTTTGGGTTACCCACTTCTATTGTATCCGATCGAGATTATCGATTTGTCGGGAAATTTTGGTCAAGTGTATGGGAGTTAATGGACACAAAGTTAAAGAAGAGCATGGCATTTCATCCGCAAACAGATGGTCAAACAAAAGTGGTCAACAAGATAGTGATATAGTTGCTTCGAGGATATTGCAACAAGCATCCCAAACTTTGGGATGAGCATTTGTGTTATGTGCAACATTCTTACAACAATGCAAAACATTCTTCTACTCAGAGATCTCCTTTTGAGACTTGTTTTGGTTTTATACCAAAGTCTCCCTTGGATTTTGTCTTTGGTAAAGACATAGCAATTGATGGACACGGTGATGTGGACAAAGCAACCAATTTCATTGAACAAATCCAGGAAATTCACCGGGCAGTACAGGAACAGTTGGAAAGAAGCCAAGCAAAGTATAAGGCACGACATGACATGCATCGAGTTGAGCATAGTTTTCAAGATGGTGATCAAGTCTAGCTGTACATCAGGAAAGAAAGGCTACAAGGGAAGGTAAGAAGTTGAAACTAATTAGATATGGTCCTTTCAAAATACTTGACAAAATTGGTGAAAATGCTTTCCACCTAGATCTACCAACTTATATGCAGATCCATTCCATCATAAATGTTGAAAACTTGTGATTGTATGAGCCTTCATTGATTGAACATCCCTAAGAGCAAGTTTAGATAACTTCCATTCAATATCTTTTGCCCGAGTATCTCAATGAGCTACAAGAGGATATAGTTCTTGACAAGAGGATAAGGACTTCGTGATGAGGAAATGTTGAGTATCTTCAAGTGGGACTCAAAGGTACAAATCCAAGTAAATCATGATGGATAGAGATTGGAAAAGTGAGGGAAGCATATCCTCACTTGGTCAACAACTAAAACCAACTTTTGGTGGTCCAAAAGCTTCCAGTGGGGAGGAGTGATCCAAAATGGATCCAATTTTTCCTCCATATAAAAGTCTTCAAATGTAGATTAAAGTAGGATCAATTTGAAGTGCTTGTCGATACGATTCCAATGGTGTGAATGACATGTAAATCTGAGTCCGGATGAAGAAGTTAAAGCTAGTTAAATGTTTTGGGAAAATTAGGGAAAAAGTCAAAAAGTCAAAGTCAACTGGTCAACAGTCAACAAGATGATGTCAACAAGACATGTGTCGTCCTGGGAATACACCACTTGTCAAAGATGACATCAGCAGGTTGATGATGTGTCACAGTATGATTAGTTAATATGGGCCAATTCGAGGCTGACACATGGCAGCCCGGATTTTGCCCAATATCACGTATTTTCCAAAATTTTGGGGATCAAGGAGGATCAAACCCCTAACCTCCCAAAAGGTTGATTTTTTGCCAGAGGGGCCGCACCGGACGGGCTATGGTGGATCTTGTTAAGCTTATGGATGATGTTGTATTTATGGTGGCAGATTGGAGGCGCCAGAAAAAAATGGCCGACAGCCGGGGTCAACCCCACTACCGCTGGACCCCTTAATTAGTTTTAGAATTATCCCACATGCAATGGGATATGGTAAATTACATGCCATATATATCAAACCAAACCACATATATCACAACAACGGAGTGTAGAGATATGTCGCCAAAGTTTAATGTGGATAATGTTATTCAATCTGTATCAAAATTCCAGAGTGTCGGACAAGGGTTTCGACTCGCCGACCTCCAAATTTATATACCAACGCCTTCACACATTCAAGCTAACCACAATGCCACAGGCGGAGCTTGGTAAGCCAAGCGCCCAAAAATTATTTTAAACTATTACAGGTGCTGAACCATTTAAACCACCAGTGCGCAGACCTAGGCGATATTATGTAGATAGAAGTGGTTTTGCAAAGGGCAAAGGTGATTTTGGATTTCTCCAGGGGGTCTGGAGGGCATAGAGGCCAAATATGGGCAATTTTATACTCGTTTGACTCAAAATTTCAAGCTGAACGCGATGGTGAGATCTTTTTTCTCATTTAAGTCTCTGTTTTTGAGCTCATGTCTGTAAAATCATTTTGAAGACTAATAAAGCAGTCACACTGGAAGCCAAGGACCTGGAGAGATAGCCAGGAATTCTAGTGAACTTCGATATCAAGTCTTTGTTGTGTTGATTCATATTTTTATGTCTCAATTTGCTTATGTGTTTATGTTATTTGCAATCTTTTCGATCCATTTCACTAAGTGACAGAAGCAAACTTCACATAAAAGTCTATAATACCTTTTTCATTAACAGATCAAATGTTATCCTTGTAAGTTAAAATATGTAAATCCATTTTTAAATCCTTTGCTATCCTAATTATCTTGTATGCAACTAGTGTGCATGTCAAAGTGTAGAGTTAAGTATAAAGGTCTATGATTATAATCATTCTCATGGTCATTTAAGAGGTCAAAATTTACAATTTGGTTCGAGAAAAGGATATCAAATATCACATAATCCATGAAACTATTTCCATGCCCATGAATACTAGTCATATGGTTAGAATTTATCCACTTCGTCATGCCATTACAAATTATAAGGTCTTGGGAATTCTAGAGCTTTATTAACTTAGTACCAAATAAATTCTTGGTCTAGTGTTCAAAGTTTGTTATGAATCTACTAGCTAAATGAAGGTTCTCATCTAGCTAAAGAGGATTAGGGTTGGAGTCATTATTTAGAAGAATAACTTGGTTAGCTGCAATTATAACATTGAAATCTCATAACAAGAAGATATTACCTTCATTCCTTAATATTATGGATATCTTGTTCTATGGTATTAAAGGGGAAACTCTTACCTAAATTTTTTTCTTATACAAGGTAGAATTTGTAGGTGCAAAATAACAAATTGCGATATAAAGTATTTTAGCGTTAGTGTTAGATAATTTGATCCATGTTATCGATTGAGGGAGCCTATATTATGAATCCAAGGGTGACGGGAAACATTATTTTTTAAATAACAATATATACCTCCAGTTACTTTGTGAGAGGATCTCTTGTTCCATGCCGACCATAGAACAAATCCATCTATGTGAGGGACGTTCGACTCTTCATGTTCCCAAGTTTTGACTAAGAAAACAATATCAATTTCACTTAGGACCCAACTTGACATAAGACATTTATGCCATGGAACCCAAGATAGTTCCAAAAGAGGATCTGGAGTGCTCCAAATTCTTATTTATCACTCTCATTTTGTCTCTATGCCTAATAATAAATTTCCTATTTCTAATGATTTCCTATTTTCCTTATTTTTTGGCTTCCTTTTCCTTTTGAACCTCTTTCCTTAATTCAGGTTGGTTTGTTGGAATGGGATTCTTGTTTATAATGATTCCTCTCCCTTTTAAGATAGGATATTTATTGAGCATGCCAATTTATGGTCACGACAACTTACGCTAACATGGGTCAATCTATCTTTATGCTCGAGTGCCTTTCCCAACCTTCTTGCTTCTATGAGATATGTTGTTTCAATTTGTGACTTATTTTTTAGTTCTTTTACTATTTCTAACATGTCTTCATCTTTCTGCCTATTTATAGTAGCAATTATAAGATTCAAGTCACTTTTATTGGGCTCATGATCTAGCTCAATTAGTTTGTTCATTTCCTCTTTGATCGATTTGATGTCTAATTTATTATTTGTGCTACTAGAGCCAAATTGTTATTTAGTTTTTATTTTAACTCTTTAACCTCATCTCTCAAGGTGCAAATTTTCTTCAATTGTTGATTGCTATTGGTTTTCCATTTCTTGTAACCTATCCTTCATTTTTTGCAATTCAATCTTGATCCCTAAAATTTTATTTTCTAGCAATCTAAAATTTTTATCAAGCATTGTAGTTGATTCTAGTTTATGTTCCATTTCCCTTTCTTCTCATTTTTTCTCTAATGAATCAATGTGGTCATAAAGACTTTCTAGGGTGAGTTTGCTTGACCTCTCCTTCCTAGATGAAGGTTTTGACATGTGTTGTGAAGTTCTCATAATTTTAACAAATAAAAAGTAAATGTAAAAGAAAAAAAAGAAAGAAAATAAATAAAAAAAACATATGCACCTTGATTATGAGATACTACAATTAACCAAGTGAATTGTTTTAACTATTGTAGTTTAAATGTACTCAAAATTCACTTTGGGTCTAATAAAATCCCGCAATAGGTTTTATTCTCCAAAAAACATCACCCAAAAAAATTCACCACATGTCTGATTCTCCAAGAAAAAATCACGACTGGTCCAAAAAATTAAATTCACCACAGGTCCAAGAATTATAAATTCACCTGAGGGTCCCAAAATTAAAAATTATTCACCACAAGTATGAGAATTATAAATTCACTCAAGATCAAAAATTTATGAGAGGATAAAAAATAATTCTCCATAGAACTTCACCTCAAGTCCAAAAATAACTCACTGTTAGATAAGGTGTGCTTCATCCTTTTTTTTGAGGAAATAAATCAACCTCTTACTCATCCCAAGGGCTAGAGTGAGATTGTTGGTACCAGGATAGCCCACATGTATACTGACTTAATAGTTCATGCAAAAATATTCATAGGCACAAAGCCAATACAACAATAATTATAAAGGCATTATAGTTCATCATGTCACTAATAGGGATTTGAACATGGGTGGGAAAGATTATAGCCATTCCACCTAACCACCTGAAATAATCCTAATTGACAATGTGTGCTTCATCCCTGAGAGAGGCTTCACCTATAAAAGGTTCTCCACTCTTGTAAATATATTTAGAGATGCTTCACCTATAAAAGTGTTATCATCTAAAAAATACTCACTTGTGACATTTCCACAAATCTTGCTAAAATATATAATTTTAAAATGTTTGGATCTGCTTTACCTCATTTCCACCACTTTATCTCCAAATGTTTTCGTGGAAAGTCTATTTTTGTACTAAAAATGGGTAGCATAGATATTACCCCTAAAAGCTACAATTTTACCAATGTAGAAAGTCCCCCCCAAAAGTTACACAACTCCACAAAAATCCACAATTTTGTTTGTTTTCATCCCAAATATGCCAAAAAGGGAAAGTAGTTATAAGTGGACACTTCTAAAATCTAATTGATATTTTGAACCTTGATTTGGTTATCTTTAATCATTATTTTTAATATCACATAAAGATGGTTTAGCCACTATTTTATCCCTAAATAAATGCTTGATGTCACTTCAATTATAACTTCTATGTTTACAATAAAGACATGCTATAAAAGTCACACTAGGAATCTTGTGGACATCTTCCCCTTGAATATGTATTTCACTTTCAAACATATTGCATGGGCATGACCTATTAGCAATCCTATTAGACACAACATGTTTTCTCATCCATGTTTTCTTTAGCTTTATCTGGACAGCATTAAATACTCTGACATTTTCTAATCTTCTCAAAAAACAATATGTGAGAGTATCCACTTGAGAAATAGGCCCTCGACTTCTTAGTAGCCCAAAAATAATTTATATCCCTACACCCCCGAGGAATACTATTCCTATAACTTAAACCAATTCCATCTAAATACCTTTTGCTAATACTTAATCCTTTTCTAATAATGCCCAAAAATATTCACTAGGGTGACCTCTTTTCCCAAGTCCTGGGTGTATAGTTCAATCGTCAAGCTTGAGTCACAAAGACCAATAGTTTTTTAGAGACAAGATATAGTATTCTAGCCAATAACATCCCTTCTAGACATATCCCTTGTATTATTATAGACAAATTCACCCCCAAAAATATTCTCAAGATCAATAATAACTTTCCCTCCCATGCACATGATTTTTTGAAGCAAGATGAAATCAAGGATGTGGACTTCCAAAAACTATTTTTAGGGTTTTTCTTATAGGGTGACCCCATCCTTTGGAAATTAAAAGATATGTAGATCATTTTTCTCCCTCCCTATGGTTAATTCTTTCTCTAAGTACCTCATACAAAGAGAGTTTCCTCCTAGCCTTAACCTCATTACAACTATTTATTGAGCCATGGCGATGTAGGATTTTCTACCTATGCCAACAGATTTTTATCCCTTACCTGAATTCCAACCAAGCACCATTTTAGTGCCCCCATAAAAAATAACTAAATAAATAAATAAAACCCTCCTTTTTGGAACCAAGCCTATACCTACAAGAACTCTCCATTTCCTCATCAATGCCTTTGACAACCTTCATGTGAGACAAAATTTTGTTATTTAAATCTCCATCCACCCTATCCATAGGGAGAGTTAAACCATGTGAAAGTGATGGGGATTACCCATGTATACTAGAGAGCCCATTTAGAAAAATCTTTCCCTCCAATAATAATTAGAGCTAATAATCACCATGGACCACTTATTGAAGACAACATACCTATTTGCATGGGAAGATGAATTTAAATGGGAAAAATGTTTCAATTCATTACCAGCTCCTGGTAGTAGAGTGGATGACATGGAAAACTCTCCTATTTCTTCATTATGAATATTTCGATTGCGCTTCTTATTGACTGTGCTAGAAACCATTTTCCCCAAAACAGTTGCCTCTTCATAAGGTCATTCTTCTTGTGGAATTTCTAATATTCTTACCTTCTATTAATTTTTCATTGATGTGTCAAACCACCCTCCTTGTGGATAGAAGAAAAAACATTATCATCTCTTCCAATCCATTTTAAATGGATATCCTTAGGATTTTTAACTATTCATTATTTCTTCTTGAAAGGAAGAACACACTCTTTGATTAGATGGCCATACTTGTGTTGGAGAATGCATTTGAATGGTAAGCATTCATAATCAAGAGATTTCTCAATAGTGACTAACCCTTGAGTAAGTGGAAATATTTTAGTTAACTATTCTCTTAAGCCCAATCCCATAACAATGTAGATAATAATCAAATTGTGAAATACCTTAAAGACATATCTGCACCAAAAAAATGACCTAAGGAATTTCTAATTGACCTAAAGACTTCAAATCAATAGAAATCAACAAGAAGTCTAGGGATTTTTCCCATACCATAATAATCTCATTTTTTCTATTTGAGTATTAATGAGACATGTCTAGGGTTTTAAAGATAGAGGCATTAAATCCAATTTACAACATGTCCCTGATAACTTCTCCATGTCTTCAACTATGCATAGAAAGAATGTCATCCATACTCTAGAGAGAATATAATACATAAAATAATACCCTAGCTTGGGTTTCCATTGAGACATAATACATTATTCCATAAATTTATTACCGGTATGAAGACCATAAAATTGGCCCATAATCAGCCTATCTACTAAATCAACAACCTTAGTATTTTTTAGCTACTCCTTGAGAGCTAGATTAATTAGATTGGTCCTTATTTAATATGCTTCTTTTGTTTTTGGAAGGAGAACAAAATATAAATACACCTTGCGAGCTAGCTACCTCTCAAGCTCCAAGATTATCCTTTACTAACATGTCCTTAACCCTACTAGCACCAAAACAACCATGTAATGCTTTAAAATCAAGTGAATAGCAATTAAACTATGGAACAAACTCACTACTACCTCCAAATAGCAACCACCTAGACTAACTTTTGAGCCAAATGGAGATAAAGTCTCCACTTTTGAGGACATGTTAAAAATAGTACCTCTACCTTGACTATCTACTTTTGATGAGTTGATGACATAACCCTCATCAAATCCTCAGATGTCCCCAAGTTTCTTTGAGCTTATGTTCTTTGCATTAATGACCAATCTAGGATATGTAGGTCCATCCTTTCTCTCAAGGAAGAGATTAAAGAAACTCTTTGGAGCTAAAACCTCAACTTCACCTAAACATTTAGCCACTTCCACTAGAGTTTCTCTAATTTCCTCCTCCAATGGTTTAGACACTATGTTTGGAACCTTGTAAACCCTACTTCAATTGAGAATAGAAGAGGAACTCAAGCATGAGGAAGTCCAATTCAAGGCCCCTTTAGAATTTGATGCAAGTGTGGTTGGATAAATGTATAAAAAAGTGATTAGAGTAGGTATGATGCAAGATTTTGAAAGTGCATATCTATGTCTTCTATCTATTATGAAATTCATTCACGTTCAAAGGAGTGTAAGAGTTCTTCCCTTTTTTTTCCAATAAGTATATTGGTGTCCCATCTTATTAGCATTGCCCCCATAGAATTAGTCCAACATTGCATCAATAAGCAAAACTAGGTGGAATAAAAAATATTTATTTTCTTAACATAAATAAATAACGTACATATTTCTCTGATACCATTTGATCCAAGAGGATCTAGACACCTTTCCTAAGGAGCACGATGGAAGACAAACTCATTCAAGTGCTAGAAAATTATATATTACAGAGCAATGGAACACATAAAATATTGCAGAAATATAAACATGGAAAATGCATAAAACAAGAGAGACACAGATATACGTGGTTCACCCAGTTTGGGCTATGTCCAGGAGAAACAGCCAGTCCTTCTTTTATTATATTATCCAACAAATTGAAGAGATACAACCTACAGCAGATCTGTTGTAACTCCTTCTTCTCTCTCAATCTCCTCTCTCTTCCTCACTTAGAATACAGATCTGTCTAGACGTAATACAATTCCCTCATATATAGTGAGGGGTTGCTTTCTAGGGCAAAAAACCCTAAATTAAACATAACTTCTACTGTCAGACCATCTGCCTAATGAATGGCCCAGATTGACTAGAAATTACTATACTTTTACAAGGCAATTTTACATCTATTTTTAGCTTCAAGGGCACTGCCCCCGAACCCCTGTTGAGGGGGATTAGCCCCCCCACAACCCCCCATGTGGAGGGGTATACAATCTTCTTGGGGTATACATATGGCTAAAACCTTTGAATACAGAAGATAATCAGGCTCCACACCCAACAATCTCCCACTTGGAGACTAATTATAGCAACTCCACCGCTGCTTCATTTGTTAGACAATGACTCCACTTTGGACCTAGTTGTTTCTCATCTTCTTCGTTGTACTTGAATACCAATTGAAACTGAGCAGATTCTCAGTTTCTCCCTGGTTACAACTTTTGTTAACATATCTGCAGGATTTTGGCTAGTGTGTATTTTTTCTAGCTTCAACTGTCCATCTTCCAACGCTAATCGTGTGAAATGGTACTTGAGTTGTATATGCTTAGTCTTGGAATGAAATGTAGAGTTATTTGCAAGATGTATGGCTCTCTGGTTGTCACTGTATAACCTACCCAACACCTGCTTCTTACCCAATTCATCCAAAAACCTTTGTAACCAAATCATTTCTTTACTAGCCTCTGTAGTAGCAACATACTCTGCTTTTGTTCTTGAGAGTGCAACAAAACTTTGTAGTTTTAAGACCCAACTGACAGTTGTTCCACCTACAGTAAACACATACCCTATTGTGCTCCTCTTGTTATCTCTATCACCCGCCATATCTGCATCAACATATCCCTGTAGAGAAATGTTTGAACCACCAAAACATAATGCTTCATTTTTGGTGCCTCTCAAATACCTAAGAATCCACTTCACCACCATCCAATGTTCTTTTCCTGAATTTTTCATGTACCTACTTACAACTCCCACTGCATGTGCAATATCAGGCCTTGTGCAGACCATTGCATACATTAAGATTCCAACTGCTAATGCATATGGAACTTTAGACATATAATCCATGTCTTCTTGGGTCTTTGGGCACATCTCCTTACTAAGTTTGAAATGGCTAGCAAAAGGTATACTAACTAGTTTTTCATTCTGCATATTAAACCTTTTTAACACCTTTTCTATGTACTCACTTTCAGACAATGTTAATTTGTGATTCTTCCTATCTCGAGTTATTCTCATACCAAGGATTTGTTTTGCAGCACCCAAATCCTTCATTCCAAATGAGTTTTCCAATTTCCTTTTGAGCACATTTATTTCCTGCATGTTAGAACCTGCCACAAGCATGTCATCTACATACAATAACAATATAATATAGTTTCCATCACTTTGCCTTTTGAGATAAACACAATGATCAGAGTGCCATCTAGTATAACCTTGTTTAGACATAAACCTGTCAAATTTTAGATACCACTGCCTTGGAGCCTGTTTTAAGCCATACAATCTCTTCTTCAACCT
>APFE031675320.1:0-44103 GCA_000404065.3 Pinus taeda
ATAACAATATGGGGGCAATAGGGGCACAACAATATTAATAAGGGGTATAACTACAATATTAATGGGGTAATCACTAGTATTATAGGGACCCAACAATTTATATAGGAATTTCCCCATCATTGTTGCTGACAAGATGGTCTTGATTGATATGAAAGTCATTGATGCTCCTTTAGATTATAACATCTTGTTGGGTCATAGTTATACATATTCCATGTCGGTTTTCACATCCTATGTCTTTCGCAAGATGTGTTTCCATAATAATTGAAATATTGTCACTATCGATCAGTTGACTTACTATGACCCTCAGTCTCAAGACCACCCCTACCTTAACCAATGTTTCCTCGGGATTCTATAAGGATTCCATGCTACTTGGGGCTTATTATAGCCCTCTGCATACTCCTTCTGAGCCTATTTCTTTAAGATTTTGCATGCTTCAAGCATCACGGACCATTGCCAAGTAGTCTGGTACATCTTCCAAACAACCATCTACTCCACAAACCCCTTCTCAAGATTCAAATCATCCTTCAAGAACAATTCCTCTACCCCAGTTCTCTTCAGTTGGTGTCTGTCCAAGTCTTTTCCAACCAGGAACAATTCCTCCAAGTCTTTCCCACCCAAGAGAAGTTCCTCCAAATCATTACCCCTCTGATCAAATACCTTTCTTATTTCCCGTCACCAGGAATCTTTTCTACTCCCGTAATGGCTATGCTGAATCTCCCTAATATCACCTTGGGGATCCTAATATAGTACATTGATCCTCCTGCAAACACTCCTCCCATTAACTCAAACCTTATACAACTTTGACCTTGGTACAACTGGTTCCTACCACCCCTTCCTTTACTTCAGTTCCACAACAACCTCAGCAGGAAGCCACTCATGTTACGAAATCATTTGGTGAGGGGGGAAAAGCCCAAAAAAGGGAAACAAATACAAGGTAACCTAAACAAATCCCACTCCTCCTAAGCCACCAATGCCTTCTCCTTTATGTGATTTGTGTGATGTTGTTGGAAATTACACCAATAATTTTCCCGAACTCCCCTACATTAAGAATGTGGTCTCTGATACTTTTCCCAACCCTAACATTCATGAGGTCCATGTTACCTTACTCGAGTCCACTTAAAAGAACAAAACCTTATGCACAAATCACACTTGTGCCTTGTGTGGTAAGTATGGAAATTATTCCTATCACTGTCCCCATCTCGAAAACTTTCATGATACACTTCAAGTGCTTCGTGACTAATATTTGATTCGTAGTGATTCCACTTCCCCTCTACTTGCGGGTTTTGGCCCCACTACTTCGCCAGGATAGAAGGTTTCTCAACCCAACATCGCGATTCCACCTCCTAATGTTGAGATGATGAAAAGTCCAACCCCTATTATCTACCGATCTTCATCCATGGGATCAATATTCAAACTCCTTAGGAGTTTCCTATTGTTCTTCTTTCGAACCATCTTCAAAAGATACTTCGGTCTCAACATCAGTGGTTGTCACATTCATTGGTCATCTGACCAACTCGTCTAATGATGCGTATGTGAACCATGTCTCCCATGATGATGCTTCATTCAATAACCCCTTACTTTGAATCCATGAATTTGAACCACATCCACCTTGTGGCCATTACATTGCCACACAATGTTTGGGTAAGGGAGCATCCATTCATGAGGGTCCAGAAGAAGTAATTCTCCACAACCCTCCTATTTTATATGGTATTTTTGATTCTAGTCCCACTATTATTCCCCATTTTAAAGAGCCTCTAGAGTCCCATATCACTCCATATTACCCTGGGGATGATCCACTTAATCAATCCCACATCTTCCCTCAATAACCTATCCCCTTAGACATAGTTGTTGTCCATCCATAGTGTTATCTAAGTGAGAATTTTCTCATTATATCTGAAGCCACTCTTTGGTATGGTGACACCATGTATGCGAACCAAGAAATTCAGTCCCTTTGACTCATATATGCAGTATCAAACGATATTGACAATCCACCATTTCCTTTCTTCAAGTGTGTCTATCTATTCTTCCCACAAGAAAACAACCATAACAACAAATGATGAAGACAACAAAATACCATGCATAATCATGTTAGGTGTCCAAATATTCATAAGAAGTGTTTGGAATCCATTATTCTAAATACATTTGGCATGTCCATAGCATGCTATAACCATACATAGAAAATTAGGGGGCCCATATGCCCCCACATCTACTCATCATCCTCTGGAGGATCTCATGCCAATAGGGTTGAATGCTTGAATCCTTTATTTGAGCACTTAGAACATAATGGTGCTCCACAAACACATCTAACTAGGGGCATCATTCCCACCTTTGCATACTTGATTAATCCCCTCCATCATTATATATCAAGGGTTAGTATCTCATGCTTGGGGGCATGATGGCACCCATGCCACCTTCTCAATATATCAATACCAATCTCGGCCTAGACCCCAATCATCTAGGTATGGTCGATTATCCTCTCATTCCTTAGATATTTTATCCTACTGGCCTCTCCGACGAGCCATATACACATCACATATCGTAGATGATTGATAGCACATCTTCAAACATTATACTCTTTATGATGCCCCATTTACCACTCAGTCCCCATGTTTAACTTAGTGTGTGGGGATGTTTCTAGACCTCCTCTCCTATTTCATTCTCGTATTCCTTTTTCCTTAATTCTTTACCAAGAACTATCCTTCCAAGAAGCATTAAGGCCATTTTTATACAAGTAAGGCCACCTACCTGAAAGTCGTCGATCTTGAAATCCACCAGTCAGTTTGTCTGTTATGAGACCACCAAGATTTAAGGCCTTCTCCTCCTATCCAAATTCTCCAATAGCTCAATGTGAAAATGAATTGAATTTGTGGGCAAGAAGCCCTTTTATAGGAAAACCCCTAGTTTTTCTGTTGACTATTACGAGACATATGTAGCTCGGTTTGATGAACCGTCAACACTGATGCAAAGCTCTCACCGAGCTCTATAATGTGTCTCTCTTCGTTTCTGGTAATTTGAAACTTCACCATGAAGCCATTTTTTCCATGAAGTCTCACGTTTTTGCTTATACAAACCAAATATCTTCATATGAGTCACATGTACTCTGCTACCACTTTTCCTTTTCACTTGTTGACTTATGGGTTGAGTTTCGTCATGAGTAACCTTCATTTACTCATGCTTTTATGGTCCCTTTTGGGCCTTCCACATGTGGCAGCATCATAGAGTCACCCTTGCATCCATGGAGTCTGTTCTGATTCCCACTGGGTCCTGTTACAGTAAATTATCCATATTTGTGTCGCATTCATCCCATTTTGCTCACATTTGGCCTCCAGTTATTCTGACTTGTTTCTGAAAAGCCTTCATCTAAGTAATTGACCATCCCCTCTGGAATCGAGTCAGTCATTGCTAGGTCAACCATGCATATTATGCTTTGACAAGGGAAATCATAAGTCCACCACTCATATTATTCCTCCATCATCTTCCCTGGTGTTAGTCTATCAGCCACATTACTATATCACTCGCGCCTTTATTGCGGGATCTTCATTTCCTCAACTCTAGTGGGACCTCTTTTGTTGACATCAGCAGATCTTTTCCAGTTGAGAGGTCTAGAGGGAAGTGTACCTTGGTCCCAAATTTCGACTATTTTTAGTACGTCGGATCAAGAAAGTGGAATCATTATTTCCCTTTGGCTTCATTGTTTCTTACATGCTCAACTCCAACACATTATTGCATGATCAAGAATCATATACTTGATGGTTTAGTGATCCAACATATTGTACCAGCATTTCCCAGGTGTGTGTGAGATTTTTCAGACCTCATGAGGGGGTGGCCCATTAGGTATCCCCCACATGCCCAAACGTCAACAGATTATGATTGAGCCTCAGGTGTTGTTTCGTTGATTTGACTAGATTCATTTCGTCGACCACAGAGACCAAAACATGCTTGTCTCCTTGAAATAGTCCAATTATAATCTTTAGAGCCCTTTCATGTTCAACAAAGCTTCTTTGGTTGTGATCTCCCCTTATTCTCAGTTTAGGGGGGATTTATGTCTCATGTACTCAGATCCACAGATGTTATTGTATCCAATCCTACCCTTTGTTTTCTAGGCACATTAGGTATATGGGACATGTTGTCTTGGTGGGTATAGGTATGCCTCTCCCACCTCATTTGAGGTTATGTACTTACCAATCAAAGGGGACTTCTATCAGACAAGTAGGTCTTGTCCCCTTCATTCTCAATCCTTCCTTACCTCTCTCTCTCTCTCTCTCTCTCTGAATCCCCTTTGATGTCTCGTGAAAGTGCAAACTACAACACATTTCGGTCATACAATTTTCTCCTGACACTCTTACGTTGAGGGGAATTCTATTATCACCCAAAATATGATCACCTAACCATTTCTTATTAAGTTGATCAAAATACACCATGTATTATATTTTTTACCATGGTAAACCCACTTTCACCATAGGAAATAATTTAGTAAACCATTTTTCCTAAATTATTTCTCATTAAAATCTAAAATCCCCGTGAGAATAATTAAATATATCATTATTTATTGAATATTCTCTAGAAATAATTATTAAATAACTATTTGATGATTATTTCTTATCACTTTTGACTTAATAACCCTGAATAATTAAATAAATCATTATTTATTTATTATTCCTTATCTATTCCCTATTTTCCTTTTGAGATAATTGTTAAATCATTATTAATAATTATTTCAAATTCATATTTGTCTTAATTCTCACAAAAGTGATTAATAAATCATTTTTATTTGTTAATCACTTCAACCACTTTCTAAATATATATATTTGAACATTTTGAATATCTTTTCCTCTAAATAATATATATATATATATATAATATATATATATATATAAATATTCATAATGGCTAGATTTTGATTTAGTCAATAATATTTTATTATTTCCTAATTCTCAATCTATTCCAATATTTTGTTATAAATAGAGGGTTTTCTCTCCATTCTTCACAATGACCATTTTCATTGTCCCCATTATTGTCCCATAGTAATTGAGCTTCCACTTCAATTGAAACATCTTATGTTTACCACATATTTAGAGAGAGAAACACATTGTTGAAGCACAAGGTCAAGAAGGAACCATCCCATGAAGGGGGATATATAGACCCAAGTTTATAAGTTCCCCTCACAGGTGTTATATTTTCATTATTAATAAAATTGATTATTCATATTATCCATTGGGTTGCTACGCTTTTATTTTTGTTGTTATATGTTTCTATTTGCATATTATCTTTTGCTGCAGGGTTTTTCTAACATTTTGTTCCAGATCTGAAGCATAGACATAGCCATATTTTGTTGTTAGGTTTGTAAGTCACATATAACTTAAGTGAAAGGATTTTCTCTCACTTTCATAAATACTTCACACTAACATCTCAAGAATACTTGGATATGCAAGGCTTAGATATGGTATCTGATATGATGAAAGAAGAAATTCTCATGGAAATTCCTTCCTTAACCGACTACCCCTTGTGACCTACTACATGTAATGAAATACATGACAAAAAAAATATGCCATGGTCTTTCATTTCACAATCTGATGAGCCAAATTTTGAAGTGACACAAAGTGGTAAGGTCATCCATGATGAGGAAGAAAGAAATGTTATTATTGACTTGTGATATCCAACTTTGGATGGAATTAACCCTTTGGTTCAAGTTATTCATGAAAGCTTTCTGATATACACATCTAGAATAATCTTATGAATTGATTACTCTATTTTTTGAGGTTGAAAATATGATTAAATCAATGATGTATACAACCTGTTAATTTTTGCAATTGCGGTATCCCAACTTGGAAAACTCGAATGACCAAGATAATTATTTCATTAGATTCCTCTTTTTGAGAGGACCAAAATCGACCTAAAGATCACCCAATTTGGTCAAGTGAAAGTTGAGTTATGAATTATTTTATTCATACATGTATTATGGAATGGGTCAGCCCTAACCACATGATTAACTTCTTGGGTCAGTCTTAAGCCCAAGTGAATCCTCAGGAAAACCTATAAATAGAAGAGACCTCAAGATAATTTGGACACATCTTCTCTTCTCTTTTGTCTTGGTTTGCATAGGTTCGACGAAAGGAGTTTGATCAAGGGTCTGAAATCACATGCGAAATGTTTGCTCTGGGTTAGGGTTTTCTGAATCTCAGACGACAACACAAAATAGGGCATTTTGGTACCTAGACATTGGCACATAAGCCTATGAGAGTGACTAGAGATCCTTGGATGCTGGAACATATGCTTATGGGAGTGACTATGGCTTGAGAGGAAGATCTGAAGGTATCAGTCCCCAGTCGTTCACACATAATGGTCCTGAGTGAGACCAAGGGTTTAGGTGTGTTGCACCTCGGTCACATGGAAAGAGTCTTCTAGAGAGCAACCAATCAGTCACAATTGCCCTCACACAATATCCGAGAGAGCGACCAAGGAGTTTCAGTCACACACATATAATTTTGATGAAAGCGACTAGAGTTCAGATCTAGGATTTGACATCTTGGCTTCAATTGACTTCAATGAGATGGTAGATCTAGGTTTCTCTCTGCTATTGTACAAATCTGTAGATCTGATTTGTTAGTATTCGTTGCAAACATATGTATTGGGGTCTTTGATAGTGACAACAATGCTCAATAGTGTTCAACATAGTGACAACAATATAAGTAGTTGAAATCAGTTTGTGACAACACATTACAACCATCGGTATGAGGGTTTTGATTTCCTACCATGATTAGATATTTTTCATAGATATCATTATTATTTTACTCGATATATAAACTTATGGATCATTGTACTCTCTTGCTGCATCATTTGATGATGATCTAGGAAGAAGAAGATTTGCAAGGGTTTTCCCCATAGTGGGATTTTCCCTGGTCTTAGACCAATCCTGGTGTCTCTATGTGTGTGCATGCTTTCTTCTAGCGTTCCTTTTATGTTCCACTGCATTGATGATGACGGTGATGTTGTTTCTTTCTATGTAGTTGCATATGCTAATGTATAATGGTGTAGATATGAACAATGTAATGATGATATGGGGTGAAATTATGTATTAATGATGAAATGCAATTATCAAAGCAAAGAACAATGTCTTCCTATGAAACATTAACACAACTTCCATACAATTAATAGTGATCCTGTTGAAATAACTTATAGTAGCTATCCACATATAATTCATGATCTTACCCAACTCTCAAAATACAATTATTCAACATTCAAAAGTTTAGGGGCTTGTCAAGGAGTAAAGGAACTTCAACTTTCATTGATGGTTATGCTAGGTTCTCACGAGCCTGATGCGATTCCCGAGCTAGGTCACATCTGGATTTTCTCAAATGATTCCTTTCTCAGCATTGTCCCATTTGATGTGATATCACTCCTGAAGTATTTTGAGAATTTTCAAGTTAGTCTTTTTAGCTTTCAAGATTGGGCTTATGATCCGGTGGAAGATTCTTGTTCGATTAATTCATCTCCATACAAGCCTCGTATGTCAAATCCAAGTTTGAAGTGCATATATTTCATGAATTTAACTAGATTTGAAACTGACCATTTTGATTATCGAGACAACAATTATCATCAGACGAAATACTTCTTCCTTTTGAATTCCTCAATGAATGATCAACTTCTCATATTTCTTGTGTATGCTATGAAGCTAATCATTTTTCATTTTCGCATAATCTATCCTCTTGAGTATTAATGATTGGTCAAATATTTTAGCGAAGAAGAATCCTTGTGTTGGAAAATTGATTTCCCATGCTGATATGTGTAATTGATTTGATTTCACACATGTTTCTAATCATTTTCCAACTTGGTTTCATTATTATTTGTGTCCTAATTAGGTTTCCAGATTTACTAGGCCAACAATCATCTTTAATTCTCCAAGATGTCTTATTACTGATTCAATTTGTAATTATGTACAAGGTAATGTTTTCTTGTACTCTAGAGGAGGGACCAGTGATTTCTGATCATTAGCATGTGAGGAGGAAGATTTTCTCACCCAAATCATTAGAGATATCTCTCAAATCACTTTATCACTACCTTGGAACAGTGGAGGATATTATGTGATAACTAACAAATCTGATTAATTTACTCGCTTCAATAGTTTTCATCCAGTTAATAATTTTCCCACCGCTATATCAAATGATGGTTTCTCACTTGCGTCTATTGATCTCATGAAGCACATAAGTTTTTATTATTCATTGTCTCCCTATTGAAATGCTTGCCAAGAATTTGAGGTACTTCAACTTTTCTTGGTATTTATGTTAGGTCCTCACAACCTTGAAAAGGTTTCCAAACAAGATCAGGTTATGTTTCCCTCGCAAGAATCTCTTAATATTGTGATTGCGCTGATTGAAATTTCATCTTTCCAAAAATTTCATGGTTTTCAAATTGGTTGTTTTGGATATCATGATCGAATCTTTGATTGGTTAGAGCAATATTATCTGGTGAGCTTTGTTGTTAGTAACAAGTTTTTGGTGCATTCTAAAAGTGAAAATGTAGATGAATGCATATTTATGAAACACCTTCAAGATATTCATATCATTCTGTCTATCAAGGTAGGATTGTAGCTTGGATAGAGAAAGTTTCAATGGTACAATTTTTCCTCTGTAGGAAAGACCTCCAGTTTCTTGTGCAGGTTATTTAGGTAAATATTTTAATTTCTGCACATTGTTTTGTATTGATAGTAAATGATTATCTTTTTGTACTTGTAGGTCAAGAACAACTTAAATGGTTTCATTAGAAATTTTACTTCACATAATCCTGACCTTCTAGCTTAGATATATTACGATTCAGGTTTGGTTATGTTATTTTTCTTATTTGCACTCTAGTTACTTTTGCATTACATCACAACACTTTTCATGCATTCCCATTCTCATTTGAGTTTTATTCTCCACATGCCATTTACCAATCTTTACATACTACTTTTCTTTCTTATTTGTCTTTTATGTGATGTCATTTTCTCTTTCGTGTTTTGTCTTAATAAGACCTTGTATGAAAGTTGCCCCGCCTAACTATGAGATAATGCAATGGAACTTTGGAAGGGTATTGTGAGGACTAAAAATGCTTGGATAAATTTTGACCTCCATCTTTGTTTGGGCCTAGATATAATAATAGTCCATGATGCTCTGACGGAAAATACAACTCATTCCAAATGAAGAGCCTTAGTAAATCTATGCTACCCATATCCATTATAGGACCTGCATCCCTTGAATCAAAATTTTATTGATTGGTTTCTAACGTGTCAACTCATTTGAGTAGAGAAGCTAAAGGAGAAAACTCAAGTGAGAAAACTAATCCCAAAGGAATATATATAAGAGTCTCTGTAAAATAAGGAACAACCTCTCTTGCTCATAAAATAAGTTGGGATTCCTCTTATGCCCTTGGAAAAATAAAATCCGATAAAATGAACATGAGCATAAAGCAATAAAATAAATAAAGGGTGAAAGAAGAGAAAGTGCTCTTGCACAGAGAGGTGAAGTAAAAAAATTTACCAAGGTACTGAACAGGCTTACTGGCAGTGAAACAATGTTTGTGATTCTTTGAAGTGACTCCATCGGGGTACTGAACAAGCGTATTATCAGTGGAACAACACCAAAGATTTCACTAAAACTTTGAATATCTTAAACTTACAAATTTACATATTCGTACTCCTTGATCGAAACAATTGAAGGTTGAATAGATTTTTTAAGTGTGTTAAGCCACCAAGTTGATAGGAGAGACTACATCTATAACTGGTCTAAGTAAGGAAGCTAGGGTGATCTATAAGATGAGATAATATGTCCTGAAAGCTTGACCTTTTGCATAAATTTATACCTAAACAAAGAAGTTGGGGTTCTTCCAGTGAATCGATAAGTGTTGTAGCTCCTACAACCCCCTCCAAAATATTTCTTTCATTTAAATTTAGGATCCCATATAATGTTATGTGAATTATCATTTTGAGTCACCAAAGTCATGTGTGGTCACATTTCTCTATGTGTGTTTGAAAATTATATATTATTGAGGAATGGAACACATAAAATATATTGCAGAAATATAAACACAGAAAATCCATAAAACAAGAGAGACACAGATATACGTGGTTCACCCAATTTGGGCTACATCCACAGAGAAATAGCAAGTCCTTCCCTTTATATTATCCAACAAACTGATACAACCTAAAGTAGATCTGCTATAGTTCCCTCTTTGCTCTCACACAATCTCCTCTCTCTTTCTCACTCAGAATACAAATCTACATAGATGCAATATAATTCCCTCATATATAGCAAGGGGTTGCCTTCTAGGGAAAAAAATCTTAAATTAAACATAGCTTCTACTGTCAGATCTCTGCCTAATGAATGATCTAGATTGAATACAAAATTACAACATTTTACAAGGCAAATTTACATCTATTTTTAGCTTCGGGGGTGCTTCCCCTGATCCCCCGCCAGGGGGGGGCTCCAAATAATCGCTATCGCCCCCCCTGGACCCCTCTGGCGGCGTATATTTTACGGGCGATGTTTCCACCACATTACGAAATAGGGTCCAATGCGGAAATACCTTTGAATAAGGAAGATAATCAGGCTCCACACCCAACAAAGTGTTCATGTACTTTTCTAAAAAAATATGTGGCAAATCTACTTGCTTTCCCATGCTTAGCTCATTTTCCCTTCATAGCACATTCTCCCAAGATAGGCCTTGCACATTTCTTAGGGATAGTGGAGCACACTTCTGTTGATAGCATGAGTGCACATCTTATGGATAAGTGCACTCTTTGAAGGAAGTGAAAGCACACATCCCAAAGATAATGCCAGTGCACTCCTTGTAGATAGTCAATGCACACTTCTTGTTGGAAGAGGGATCACACTTTCCCAATTCGACGTTATCACACGTCTTAGTGTTAGTCATCACACTTTCATCTCCTTATTTTTTGACATGCATTGAGCACACTTACAAACCCTAACCCTAATTGCATGTGTGATATACCTATATAAAGAGTCTAGCCCAGATCTCATTGCATCTCTCACCTTGGAGCTTTGCGCATTTCTGGGGCGTAAGGATCACTCTCTCATTCTTGGTTGCAAGTGTGCCATCTTCCAGGTAATTTTCTCAACTGCCTCTTTTGCTTGCTTTCGCTATTGCATGCATCATTGTTGCTTTTGCATGTGTCACTTTTGTTTATTTTTTCACTTGCATGTGTTGCTTCGCTCTTTTATGTGTCATTTTTAGTATATCTTCACATTCTTAGACCTAACACACTTTCTGATTGCAGTCGATACTTGTCTCACATAGACTAGCTCCCTAATTGTCACACTTGGAGATTAGTGTCGTTTTGTTGTCATTTCAGTGTATGCCTGTTGTTTTTGGGATCTATGCATATTTTTGTCATAAGTTTATAATGTATGTGTGTGTGATCATGTTTGGGACCTATTTGTATTCTCTTTCTAAATCTCTCAATCCACTGATCTCACACTTAGTCAACTTTGGAGTTCTTCTTTGTCCTCACATCTTGTGCAAGATATGAACACATTTAACTTTTATCCAAGTGATGAGAACATTGTGCACTTCTAAGCCTCAGTGGTGAGGCTGTTGTATCCTAAACTTGCACCTATCCTGAGGTCACATCCCTTCACAAGCGCATTGTGCATCTATAGAGCACAACCACCCAACTCCTTGGTTCTTACGCTTTCCCTCTATGCAAAGCCTTGATAAGCCTTGCCTTCATGAGAACATTGTGCACTCTGAGTGGATAATAAGGTCATCCCTTGACCCTTGATATAGTGAACTGCACTCCGCCTTGATACTTCTTCTCAATCATTGTGCACTGCGCATTTTTAGGCCTCAAGTCTCTAGCCACTGCCTCTTGTATATGCGCTTTGCACTGAATCTTGTTCCTCTCTCTTTCCCTTGAGTAGTGCACACTTCTAGCACCCATAACTCCACCTCTTTCTTCCTGAGTTTGTACTCTACACCCAATAAAGCCTCTCTCTTAGTCCTTACGCATTCTCCCATCATAGTCAACATTTTCCATGAGAAAATAGGTAGAGTAGGTGATTTTGGGATTGATATTGTCTTGCCATGAATGATTTTCATTTGCAGGTACTATCATCTTAACATGGGAGATGATGTTCAAGGAGATCATCAAGGAGATATTTCAAGAAGGCACTTTTGGAGATGAGATACATAGATACCATCATGCAGGAGATAAAGGAACTATGAACTGTGATAGATAGGTGGCAACCCAAAATGACTTGGAAGGCTCTAATACTATATCCATACCCTTTAGAGGGTCAATATGAATTACATTTAAGACCTATCATAAAGAGTTGAAGACATAGAAACAAAGGATAAGACTTGGCATTGACACACTACAATGAAATTTCATGCCACAATTTCTAAATTATAGTTTTTGAAAGTGTGGATAAAAGAGTGTTACTTTGTCCCATGTATTTTTCCACAATTTGTGGAATGCAATTTTGTAATTTAAAAAATAAGAAAATGTGAAATGTGTGGAAGCCCAAGGGTCACATGTAGAAATTAGGTTATAGATTTGCAACTTCTCATGAATTTTTAATTAAAATCACAAGACACAGATGTACACTACTGCTCTATGAACATTATTTCACAATTTAGAACAAAAATATCAGACATGCATGAATAAATAACACATGTGCAAAAAGTATTTTTATCTAGGGAAAGAAATCTGCTAAAAACCTAAATGCCTCCTTCATTAATCAAATTAAATAGAGATGTATTACAATTTATTTTCTCAACTGAGCTCACCCTGCAAGTGCACAACCTATCTCTCTTCTCACTGAAGGCCTCTAACCCAGGCTTAGTCAAAATTTTCCTTGGCTTGAGCTCCTATTTCCTTTTGTTGTTCCTTGAGGAATTATCCCCTATTATTTAGGAGATTCCCTCAATTGAATTGTGAAATTCCTTTAGGTTGATCATTTGACTGCATGCAACACATATACACTCAAGACTAGTCTACAATTGATGTTACATTGCCTTGGAATCTCCACATCAACTGGGTAAGTCAAATTATATGCATGCACTAGATATTTTGAGCTAATTGATTAGTTAACTGGATGATCACTGAGTTTGACTGAATTCCGACAACTTAAATAACCTTCCATTAGTTCCTCTAAAAGTTGGAACTAGTTTAACCAAAAAAACTTGAGATAACTAACTTTGATTGCTATAAATTAGCAATCACACATGAAAAACTAAACTCTAGCTCCTCCAACTTGAATTTACTGAGTAAACTAGGTGACACAAGCCATGTCACACACATTAACATTATCCAAGTTGTCTGTCGATGTGGACATTCAAATTTTCTCAATTTAATCAAGGCAAAATCAAATAAAAAATTTCTTTCTGTATTTTTCAACACTCCCTCTCAGTAAGAAAGACATTATCAGCCACCCCTATCCTGCACCTCTAGAACTCAAACTTCCATCTTGATATGGCCTTTATCAAAATATCAGCATCTTGTTCCTCTATTGAAATGTAGTGCAATAACATTATCCACCTCTAGTCTCGTAAATGGTGATACCAAATATCTATATGCTTGGATCGATCATGAAAAACAAGATTTTCAGAGAGCTTGATACAACTATGATTGTCACAGTAGATCACAGTTGGAACCATCATCTGATTAAACAATCCAACAAGTATCTTTCTCACCTAGATCGCCTCACATGTTGCTTGACTGGCATCCATGTATTTTGATTTTGCCAAGATGAATGCCACATATATTTGCTTCTTATTGTACTAAGAAATCGTTGTGGACCCAACACTGAAAATTCTACCTGATGTACTCTTTCATTATAATGGACTCCCTACCCAATCTACATATGTGAATCCACATATCTTCACTCCCTCTGTCCATTTGTACCATAGTCCAAATTGGGTATTGCGTATGAGGTACCTTCGAACATGCTTAGTTTCCCTCCAAAATCATTTGGTTGGCCTAAACATAGCTTGGCTCGGCTAGTTGAATGCATAGCAAATATCTAGTCATGTGTTCACAAGATACATTAGTTAACCCAACAACTACTGGTAAATAGTAGCATCCATTTCCTCACCTGAAGTGGCATCCTCTTTCCTCCAGTCGGTCACTACAGGTGTCTCCATGAGTTTGTAACTTTGCATGGAAACATATAAAGTATCTCGTTAGGAAGGGGGTATGACGGGCCTCCAAATTAGACATAAATTAAGGCCCATCTAACCATCCTTAAGCACATCAAACCTCTTCTTTTGCATTAGATAACGTATTTTTAGCTTTAATATGTCCATTTGGAAGGTTTATGGATAATTTCATATTTGTGCCTAATATTATTTATTTTTGTGGAATATTGTGAGAATATTGGGAAGATTATGAAGATTTGGAGGAGAGATAATTTAGGGACTTGCTCCCTACTATAAGAAGATCAATATTAAATAACAAATCAACAATATATTATGAAATAACTACAAAAATTCTGGAGCTCCAATGCTTGAGAAAATCTAGGGACGTGTTCCTTGTCATTTAACGTAGATTCTTAGTGTTGGGAACCATATCCACTAATTGAGGGATTTTGGAGGGGAAAGGTTCCTCCTTTCATGGGGAATTCTTCCTAATAGTTTTTTATAAGTACCAAGTCAAATTTTCCTCTAGGGGTTGATTTTTATTAGTCTTCTTGTGAGAGAACTCGTAATTTTGCAAATCCACTTTCATTTTCTGCCGGGATGTAATTGTATTGATGGAAATAATGAAGATTGGTGCCATGTCCAACTTCTAAATATTGGTCTCCTTCATATGACTCTGAGTTTCCTTGTGCTTGGCCATCTCAGGAGACTTAGATCCCTTTTATATCATTCCTTGGGCTTGGTCATCCCAGGAGCCTTAGATCCCTTTTGTATCATTTATGTTTCTTCTTTTCACTTCTTATTCACATGCATCTCTTGTTCTTATCTTTTTTTTATTTCTGCATTTAGTATTAATGATTTATTATTGTAGGATTGGGTTAAATGGTTGAATTAAGCTATTTCTCAGGATCACAAGCATCATTTAATCATTGTAACAGCTTTGGAAGGTTATAGTAATCATTGAGGTACTTGGATTAGTTTGTTTATTCCTGAATTTAGATTTCTGGAAGTCCCTTGTGGAAAATAACAATAGATTTCTGCTATTTTTTAGAACATGCTAATGAGCTTCAATTTAGTTGATTCCACTTGCATTATATCATAAAAACATTCTATTTAATAACAAAATTTAGCCCATTTCGTTTTCACTTGATTAGGTTAGGCATTTAATAGATTTACTAGCTCACTGGTTCTCCGAAATTATAGATTTTAGACTAGTACTTTTCTGCTACTTTTTAGCATGGGTTAACAGAGGTATTTTTGAGTCATTCCAGTTGGAATGGAGACCTAATACATCCTAGTCAATAAAAAATTTTGTCCCATAAAATTTCGATTTGATTTGCTTCGTCTTTCGATGAATTATAACTTCCTATAGTAAATTTGTAACATCATGTAGTTTCCTGTAGTACTCTTCCAATGTGTATATACTTGCCCATGTTTGCTCAAAAGGAATGGTTTTGATCCCTTAGGGTTGAATCATGACCCCTTGGCTCTAAATCAATGGTTGAGGAGAGATAAACACCACTTAGAACTTGCCTTTTTTACCCATGCAAAACATCTCAGCAATTTGGGTTAATGGTCAAATTTATGAATTGGATAATATAGTGATGATTTTCTTTATTGCCACATCCAATGAACTCTGTCAATGTATATAAACTCTTTGAAATGTAATGGTTGACATTTAGTTCATGATATTTACTTTATGCAATTAGAATAAATTTATTTCCTTGTATTTTTTTTCTTGCAATAGGTTAAGGTTTCCATTTCGAGCATTTCATTTTCTGCAATTAGTTTAGGATTTGATTTTATTACATGCTCTCCATGACAGCAAAGGAAGGACACACTGTATGTTGCACATATAGTGCTAATACCTATTAAGTTTGTACAGATCCTGGGTTGATAATTAAAGTTGGTAGCCTTGGGAGTTGCAACATTCTTATTGCAATACCGAGGCTCATCCCACAAATGCAAATATACTATTATGTTGCATGTCTTAGCCCACAAATGCAGAGGTAGGTCTTGGTCATGCAATATCTCCCTCACTACTCCTGCAATGCTACAGTTCTTCCTCTTAGCCATCCCATTTTTCTGTGGGTTGTAGGGTGTTGTCAACTCTCATTGAATGCCTTCTTTCACACATAAATTTTTAAATTCATTCGACATGTACTCACCTCCATTATCTATCCTGAGAGCCTTCACCTTCTTGCCCATTTATTTCTCAACCAGTGCCTTGAATTCTACGAACTTGGAGAATGTCTCATCATTCTTTCGCATGAAGAAGATCTAGCACTTCCGTGAGAAGTCATCAATAAAAATTACGAAATATTTGTGCCTGACAATGTAGGCTATTGAGAAAGGTCCACATACATCATAGTGGATCCTTTCAAGGGTTGCATGTGCTTTATTGTCCTGATCGTGGAATGTTTCTTTTGTGTACGTCCCCAAAGTACATCCTTTGCATACATCTTGCTGCTAAAGTGCTCCTTTGGGAAGGCTTGTGGTTCTTTGTTGCATGATATTCAAAGCGCCATGATGTAAATAGTCAAGTATTCTATGCCAAATTTCACCAACATCATGACTTTTCACCTTCTCTTCCTTTGTGCTCAATGCAACACAATCCTTCACAACTAGCTTGTACATGTTCTTCACACGAATCCTGATCTGATTCACCTGTCTCGTGGCTATGTCCTAGGAATTCCTTTCCTTTGTTGAAGATCACATCATAGCCACGGTCTTCCAAGACTACAATAGTGATGAGATTTTTCTTTAGGCCTGAAACGAACACGACATCCTTAGTCTGAGGGGGGAGCCTAACTCCCTCTAAAAGGTGACTGTACCAATCTCGATCGCATTATACCTTCCGTTGTCGCCCATATCAATGTGCATTTGCAAAATTTTTTCTTCTAGGTCACTAAAAAATGATCTATTCCCCATCATATGGAATAATGCACCTGAGTCCAAGTACCACATGCTCCCCATTACTGTGCTGGATATGCATGCAATGAGGGTAAATTCAAGCTCAAAATATGAAGCCAAATCTTCACCTTCTGCTCCTCCTGAGGTAGTCTTGCTTGCCTTCTTGAGTAGAAACTTCGTGGCATAGTGCCTGAATTCATGATAATGGAAGCATTTAATTTTTGACAGATCTTTCTTCTTTCCCCCTTGACTAGATTTCGGTTTGGATTGGGATTTCTTGCCTTTTACCTTATTTTCCTTTTCATCCAATGCAAATTTTTCTTCATCCTTTCCCTTGGATGAAGTCCCATCTCTAGTATTCCACCTTATTTCCTGTTGTACCAAGTCATACCATAAGCACTACCAACTGTTAAGAAATTTACTGCATAACATAAATAATTACTGAGAGGAATAAATATAAAAATAACCAGCAACAACCATAAACACATAAACATAAATGTTTATTCGGGAAAACCCCAAATCTGAGGAAAAACCCAACCTAATAAGATCTCATTATCATTGGCCAAAACCCTGGCCAATCCGACCAAGTGAGCCTTCACCACTCACCTCCAGGTCTTGCACTACAATGAAGTCCTTCCAGCGTTTTATAAGCTCCATTACATATAATAGCATGGGAAGAATACTATGGGTGCACAATACCATGTGCCCCAAAACCATCACTGTTTAACCTGGTCAACTTTCATTGTATCCTGAGTCAAGTTTACCTAACAATTCCCCCCTTAAACTTGACTTGGGGTTCCTTGACTAACTCTAGCCAAACTTGCTAAGTGAGACAATCCTGCTCACTCTAGCTCTTACCCCCTTCAGAGTTTTTACTCGGGGTATTGTTAACCCGACATCCCCCTATCACCTAGGTCTAACCCAGACTTTACCAGTGATCACTGAGGGGTACACATGCCTTACTAGGTTTTACAGTAGTATGCCCATTTACATGTAATAATTTTGACTTCATTATTTTTTTTTTTGTTTATTGCTGTTGTGATTTTGATCCATCCTCTCTCAATTTGATTTGCTCAAAAACTTCTATCAAACCGCTTCAACTGCGAGCCCAGTGATAACCTCGTAGATTCCAGCCCCAGTGGCCTCACGTAGCATAAAATGAACAATTTCGAAGCCGCATGAACAATTTTCTTCTCTCCACCATTATTTTCCTAAAAAGGCTGCATTGATCTAATCAAGCACTATAAACCCATGGAATCAAAGAATCCCTTTGAAACCAATATCTGGCTCTGATACCAGTTGCTAAGAAATTTACTTCATAACATAAATAATTACTGAGAGGAATAAATATAAAAATAACCAGCAACAACCATAAACACATAAACATAATTGTTTATCCGGGAAAACCCCAAATCTAGGGAAAAACCCAACCTAATAAGATCTCATTAGCATTGGCCAAAACCCTGGCCAATCTGACCAAGTGAGCCTTCACCGCTCACCTCCAGGCCTTGCACTACAATGAAGTCCTTCCAACATTTTATAAGCTCCATTACATATAATACCATGGGAAGAATACTATGGGTGCACAATACCATGTGCCCCAAAACCATCATTGTTTAACCTGGTCAACTTTGACTGTATCCTGAGTCAAGTTTACCTAACACCAACTTGGTAGTTTCTCCCTCCCATTCACCGAGTCTTAATAGCTATGCTAGCTCTTGGGAAGGCCCAGAAGGGCTAAGGTTACCAAGTATTCTTCATGGACATTAACATTGACCCCGCCAAGTTCATCATGACACTGTGTAAACTTGCTCAAGTACTACGAAATTGTGTCATTATTTTGCATCTTGATACTTTGAAGATTATCCTTGAGTACCAGCTTCCTGTAGTCACTACTATTCTCGAACAATTTTGTCAGTGCTTTCCACATTGTGAATGAACTTTTTTTCTATGGAGATTCCAAAAAATATGATCTTTTAGTCCCTTCAAGATGGTTCTCCCCGAGAAAGTTTTTGTGCATCATATGCTTGAGGTTTTGCAGAATTTGTATTGATGTATTATAGAAATCCATTGTCATCCAATACTACCTCCATGAGGTCCTTCTACGCAACAAAGTTAGAGCTGCCTTGCAAGGCTTACTCTAGCCTTAGTCCATTAAAGACCATCTTCTCTGCTCTGAAGAAATCCTGCTACACTGATCTTCAAATTTGAACCTATGAGAAACAATTTCAAATTTGTCGCTCTAATGTGAATCCAACTCTAATACCATGTAAAAATTAGGTTGTATATTTGCAACTGCTCATGAATTTTTAATTAAAATCACAAGACATAGATCTACACTACTACTTTGTGGACATTATTTCACAATGTAGAACAAAAATATTATACATGTAAGAAGAAATAACACACATGCAACAAGTATTTTTATTCGGGGAAAACAATCTGCTAAAAACCCCAATGCCTCTTGCATTAATAAAATGAAATAGAGATATATTACAATTTCTTTGCTCAACTAAGCTCACCTTGCAAGTGCACAACCTATCTCTCTACACATTGAAGGCCTTTGACCCAGAATCAGACAAATTTTTCCTCGGCTTGAGCTCTTATTTCCTTGTGTTGTTCCTTGAGGAATTAGCCCCTATTATTTAGGAAATTACCTGAATTTAATTTCACAATTCCTTTAGGTTGGTCATGTAACTATATCCAACACTTGTACACTCAATGCTGGTCTACAACAGTTGTTACACTACCTTGGAATCTCCACCTCAACTGGGTAACTCGAATTCTATGCATGCACTAGATATTTTGGGTTGATTGATCAGTTAACTAGATGATCACTCATTTTGATTGAAATCCCACTGCTTAACTGACCTTCTACTAGTTCATCCAAAATTTGGAACTAGTTTAACTAAAACAACTTGAGATAACTAAACTTGATTGCTACAAATTAGCAATCACACATGCAAAACTAAACTCTAACTCCTCCAACTCAAATTTACTAAGTAAACTAGGTGACACAACCCATGTCACACAAGTTAACATCATCCAAGTTGTCTTCTGATGTGGAAATTCGAATTTTCTCAATGTAATCAAGGAAAAATCAAATCGAGAATTTCTTGTTGCATTTTTCAACATCACACATAGAATATGAAAAGTACTAGGAAGTCCAAAGGTCATGTAAGGGCTCAAAATTCATATTGGAGCTCAAGAGTCTTGAGAGAGATCAAGAGTTACATGGGAGGTGAAAGGTCACCTCATTTGTTATAAATAAACCCTCAAATAAAGCAAAGGGAAATTGTAGCCTTGGATTCTCAAGTTAGAATAGGAGAGAAGATCATTTTTTTGAGGAGCAAGTGGTGGTTTCATGTTCCACTATTGGGGCTAGTGATGCATCATTTTAGTTGTGTATCTTGGCACTTTCACATAATGTTTTGAAGCTCTTAGAGCTAGCACACTTCCATGCATGTATCATGGATGTTGTAAGACTATTCTTTTAATGTTTACGATGTATGTTTGTGTTCATATGTATTAAGGACAAATAATTATTTTGTTATCATTAGTACACATCTTGTTGAATGGTGCATCCTCAGTTGATTTCATGATTGTTGTTACCTTGCAAACTATTTTACATATTAATTAGCGATTATTTTGATGTATGTGTGTGTGTCTTTATTATGATAGTACTATTAATTTTCTTCTAAAGGATCACTCTTTCTTTCCCCATTCGTGGAAGTACCTTATATATATTAAAATTGTTGTTTCATAACGATAATTTACTTGCTTATCTCAAAATATATGTGTGCTATCTTATGTGTTAATTACAATCAAAGAAAATGTATAAGAATAAATGGAATTTGGGCCTTTGTTCCTGATGGGGTTCCTATCCCAAATGGTGTGAGTTCTAGTTGGGACTTCATATCGGGGATACTCCCTACTATTGGCGTTATCCAACACTTTCAACAGATTTGGCACTAGAAGGAGGACCAGATGACAAGATGAGCCCATCAAGTCTATTTTGAATCTTCATCTTGAAATGGATCATCCCAAAATCTTAATCTTGAGATGTTTTTCCAAAATAGAAAACCCTACAATCCCCATGGAAACAATTCATAACTCTTCACATTTGAAGTTTGATGGTGAGGGTTGAACAACTGTACTTGGACATATATTTCAATTTCTTCAATTTTGTAATTCTAATGTAATACATTGTAAAGATGTTATTTCTAGGTTGTTTACCATCATGTTTGAAGGTCATGTCAAGCATTGGTGCCACATGTTACCAACCACTTCTATCTATTCGTTTGAGAAACTCATCAAGGATTTTCTTGAAGCTTTTAATAAGTACAATGATGGATATGTATATAAAAGGATTAATCATCTTAGAATGAAAACCGATGAATCATTGGAGGATTCTGTTGATATATTTCTTCACATTTGTTATGAATTTTCTGAAGAAGATGTGGATTGGGATTTCATGGGTGAAAAGTTTCAGCTTTTGGTTCAAGTATCTTTGAAACAATTTGAATCTGAATTCCCTGTTGGTAAAGGTTCCTCTTATAATGATAGCAATTTTCAAATTGCAAATCAAACAAATCTTATCCCATATTTTGTTTTTCCAACCGCTCTTGTCCATGTCTTGGCCATGAGTGCCCTTAACTCTTAGAGGATGAACCTACTACATCTTTTATCCCTTCTCCTCCTCCTTTTTCATTACCAAATAAAGTGGTCCCCTATGTCGATGTTGGAGTTGGGAAATATGGAAATAAATTCATTGATCTAGTAATTTCACCTTGATCTCCTTTCCATGATTAATATTTCATATAGGAAATATGTGTATGTTATAATAAATTCATGGAGCCTGAGGCAAAGATTGATCCCTTGATTGCTTGAGATGAGATTAATTTGCATGATCTAAATCTTGAATCTAATATGATTGAAAATATTGTTTATTCAAGGGGTACTTGTCATCCTATATATTTTACATCCCATGGCTCTTGGTATCTTAATTAATTTGATCAATCCACTCCATCAACAATTTCTTTAGATACTCTTGATTCTCAATTTTCTGGTTCAAAGTGGTGATCAGGTATAAGGTGGTTACACGTCACAAGTTGAGGAGCATAAGGATGAAGACACATTCCATCTATCTTCCCTCTTTAAAATTCCTTTATGTCAAGATGATGTTCCTACATCCTTCATTGATCAAGGATATTTTGATCTTGGTAATCAGTCAAATGAAACTAAAGCTCGTAACCAAGATAAGGGCTTTGGAAATCATCATCCTGTCACCAATGATTCCTCTGATTTAGATAATGATGAATGCCTAGGTACATTGGCCAATATTGTCATCGAGCAGTGTACATATGGTTAAATATTGTCAAATAAAAGCATGATACATAATGATCCTTGACTTTCATATGTCCAAATTAATGATTATTGTTGACTCAATTATTTGAAATTTTATTGGTTATTGAACTTTCAATCAACAAGCATGGTTTTTATTTTTAGGCTCCATTCTTGGAGAAAAAATTCTCTAATTCCTTTTGATAAATGTTTCACATATTCATAAATTCATCGATCCTCCTCTCTTTTGGCTCAATTTTTAGAGACACATAATCCAAAAATGCCTACATAAGTCAATGACCATCGAAATTGAGATGCAACAATCAATGAAGAATATCATTCTTTAAAGGTGAATAAAACTTGGGATATTGTACCTCTTTTGAAAGGAAGAAAACTTGTTAAATGTAAATAGATGTATAAAAGTAAGTATGAGTCAAATGGTAGTGTTGAAAGACATAAGTGCCAATTAGTGCCAAAGGATTTTCTCAAGTATAACGAACTAACCATATTGAAACCTTTCCCCTTGTGACCAAAATGAATTATATTCTCTTTGTTATAGCTCTTGCAGTTTCATATAAATAGGAGGTCCATTAGATGGATGATATATTGGTTGTCTTGCATGGGGAATGCAAGAATAAATTTACATGGAAAAACATCATAGTTATTTCTAGAATGACTTTTCCACCTTAATAAAGCTCTTTATGACCTTAAGAAAGTTTCTTGGGCTTGGTATACTAAAATGAATAGCCTTATTCTTGACACCATATTTTGAAAATGTTATTTTACCCAAATGTCTATACCAAAAAAGAGGGCTACGATCTAATAATACTTGTTCTTTATGTTGATAATCTCATCCTCATTGGTAGTGACCCAAAGATTTTAACCCATGTGAAATCCAACCTTAAGAAGAAATTTGAAATGACATACTTGGAACATTTACATTATTTTCTTGGCCTCCAAATCTTGCAATCCAAGGAAGGAATTTCCCTTTCCTAGTCTAGGTATGCATGTGACCATCTTTGTCTCTTTCATATGGAAGATTGTAAACCAACCACGTTTTCCTTCTAGTCTAAATTCAAATTTTCTACACATGCAATACACCCAAACTAAATGTCACTTTGCACCATCAATTAGTTGTATTTTAGTCATAGTAGTCTTGATATTTCCTTTATTATTGGTATTGTTTCCTATTGTATGCAAATACCCCTTAAGAGTGATTGGAGAGGAGTAAAAATGACACTTTAGTATATTTGGGGTTAGTCCAATTTGAAATATATTGTTGTTTAAGGGGGGCCTCTTTGTTAGTTGGTTTCACTAATTTTGATTGGGTTGGCAACCTTCATGATCAAAAGTCTACTGCAAGTGATGTTCGTAGTTTTGGAATTATCACTTGTTCTTGTAAAAGCAACATGCCCTTACTCTTTCTTCCTTAAAATATATTATTGATAAGCAATTGATGCAAGCCAAGAAGTTTATTTTATTTGACAGATCCTTTCAATGTTTGGATTCCAACAACAAATCCAACCACACTCTAATGTGATAATATTTGTGTCATTTAACTTGCCAAATATCATGTTCAACATCATCGCAACAAACATATTGAGCTACACATGTTGTTCATGAAAAAACTTCTTCAAGATCATGTTTTTGGGAAAATGATCAAGATGTAGACATTTTCACAAAGAAACTTATCTATTCAAAGTCTTCCAATATTTTATCTATGGTAGGAGTTAAAGAAATTGTGATGATGGGTGCATATGCTCTAATGCGTCCTTCCTCCTCCAATTGTGTCACCTTTGTAAAACCTTTAATCCTATCCCTTGTTGCTTTTAAGGAGGGGATGCTAGAAATTTAGATACTTGGGCGTTACTTAAAATCAACTCGGCCTATTGTGTTATTAGGTAGAGTGTGTTTCTTTAGTGTTCTTTTGCAACTAATCAATTAAAAAATCATGATTATGTTTTAGATATAAATTGATACAAATGGTTAATCTTCTCCTCAATATTAACGACTTAACACCCAATAAATCAATGATTTCTATTTAAAGAGGATGGAGGGTTATTTATCAATGATCTATTACGGGATATTCATAAACTATTTTCCTTTTGCATTAATATATTGACTCAAGTGGTGGCATTGGATGGAGTTGTGGATCATTCCTTTTTTTGGGTTTTAAAAAGATAATACATTTGTGTATTGATATTTGATATGTTTGTGTGAGAAGTTTCCTTAAGGTCTTTGACCTTTGTGGACATACAATTCCTATTGAGCACATGCCTCTATTGCTAGCATGTTTAAAATCACTCACCTTAACAATAGTGATGAAACCAAAAAGGCATGAGACGTTTATGATTAAGAAAGATATGTCACAACTAAAACTATAAGCGTACACCAATGTTTTCACCTTCTCCATAATCGATATCAAAATGGTATTTTATTGAACAAGAATGCAAGGAATAATGTGATGATGAAGATATTGAGTGTTTGAGTGAGGCTATCGTTCAATAATATTGAGGAAACTAAAAACAAATAAGGATAAGAATATAGGTTTAGATCATATATAAGATAATATCAAACCTTAATATTCACACTTTCAAGGATTATTTAAGCCTTGAGAAGAGACAAAGGCATTTGTATTATCTTTAGTGTCATAAGAATAGATTACAACAAAGGCTCAGAAGCGTTAAGATTAGAAGAAAAAGGAGAAACAACTATTATATCAAGGGAACCATGATAATGTGAAAATAAATCATGTGAAAAATATGGGGAAACAACCACCTAACAAAACAATAAGTGGACAAAAAGACCATGAACCAAGTGAAACTAGAGTACCTCCAATGACCATTTGAATCAACAAAAATATACCTAAAACTTGAGTTACAAATGAAAAAGACAACCACTTGTGCCCATCAGTGTTAACCACCAAACGAAGAAAAATAAACTTGGAGAAGGTTGAAAAGCACTCTAATGAGAAACACAACCGAAAGGTGAAAAGAAACATTCAAAAGATAAAAACATAAACTCAAAAATCCAAGAATGAAAGAGAGATATAGCACCCAACAATGCAAAAAAAAGATAGAACAATGACAATTGGAAATCTATAAAACCCTAGAGCAAAAAACATAGAAAGGAAAACCTCACACAACAATATAACATATCACATGCAACAACAAAAGTTACACAAATGATACAATCCATAAAAGAACTATATTAGTATACTTGACCACTATCTTAGTTAAGGATAACCTAATAAAATATTTTCATTATATGGACTATGAAATCTCAATCTTATAAATTTTTTAATATGATAAAATGTTGAATTTAGACTTCTGCGATACATATCAAGTTTATGAGAAAAGTTTTTTCAGCGTAAATGTGCATTTAACTTAACATTATTTATAATCTACGAGACTTTAAGAAATAATCAAGTTGTAATTAATATAAAACATGCTTATATAAACTATACCATAAAGGGCGAAGCGTACATGCCTTTTTAAAAAAAAATAAATTGAATGATTGGAATAATGGATAATGCTTAATAATGATCATGGTATTTGGTGTCTTTAAAATTGTCCCAACAACACAAAATAATCTAAAAGGACATTCAATGAGGAAAAAAAAATATTCTCCTACTTCAGGTTGAAGGATTGGGCTTCCTTAACCTCAGGGGTATTCCCTGTGACCTTAAATGTTCATATATTATATGATAATTTCTAGATATGGCCAAATTATAAATAAGTGCTAAAAACAATAAGTAGTTGAGATTTATATGGAAAGAAACATATATAAACATATGATCAATGAATCAGACGTAAACATTAAGGATGGAATGATAAACAATGTGTACATAAATTAACAAAGGACATGAATCATAATATGGAGAAAGAAAATAAAAGATAAAGAAAACAAACATAAGACAAATAAAATAGCAAAACACATATTACTGATTTATAATTATATTTCTTGTGAAAAGAGAGACCAAATCACCCAACATCATGTACTGGTATGTTCATCCTGCAACAAATAAAACAAAGATCCTGACCCGAATACTTAAGATAATGTATTTTTCTGGCAAGTACCTCTTTATTTTTGACAAGCTTGAGGAGGATAACATTTGCTTGATTATAAGCTCATCCTTCGGATGAGTCCAACTTAGTTTAAAATTCGAACCCTGAGAAGGAGTGGTCCGTCCCTGTTTAAAATTGAACAAGTCCTTTACTGTTGAATTTTAACGAGTCCAGTATAGGAAAAACTCGATATTTTTCAATTTTAGGGAGTCAGAAGAAAACTTAAGAAAACTCCATGGTTGTCCTTTTTCATAAATTTGTGTCCCCCAAGCCCGAAAAAGTGTAAAATGATACTTGAGAGAACTGTTTGACCATTATGATCAAGGAGTGCTTTCCAGAATTAGTGCCTTCGATCTGAAAAAAGTAAAAAAGCGATCGAAAACACGTCGTTTTATAACCAATATCGAACTTGAAATGACAAAAGTCCGGCAATCTTTTCATGTTTATACGGTCAAAAAAGCGTTGTAAGTGGACCGTCCTTTTAATGTTGTTTTAATGAGTTTAAAAAGAAAAAACTTGGAAATCTTTTCATATTTTACGAGTCAGAAAAGAGCTTAAAAAGGACTCCAATGTTTCGCTTTTTTGTAAATTTTGGAAAAGTCTAAAAAAGTGAAAAAGTATGCTCTTTGTTGAAAATGATCAATTCTTCCTGAAAATCCAATATTCTGCACAAAAACTCAAAACATTACTCATACCTGTTTAAAATAAATAAAAATGCATCAAAATTTACATTTTTAAAGTGAAAAATAAACAAATTAAAAATTCATTTATTCAAAAAATCTTATAAAAAGGGCTTTTGTAAATTCATTTTTACCATTTGACTTCAGAGTGAAAAGTAAGAGTTTTTGGTAAGAAACTTCCTATGAAGATTGCGGAAAATCCAACCTTTGGAATCGAAAACCATCAGCTCCAGGTAATCCACATCATCCCTATCTTGCATTTCAACCGTTTAATTTTCATTTTAGGGCTTTAAAAATGGATTTTTAAAGGAAAATTTTGTTCAAAAAATCGCTTGTGGGGGTCTACAGGTGCAACATGTGGCCCCTGCGGACCTTGACTTTTTCGTACAAAGGAAAAAGTCGGGGTCCCGCACCTGCTCTTAAGGACTAGTGCGGACCTATGCACTATCCCTAACTAGCGGGTGCAGACCCCGCGAAATAAGTTTTAAACTATCAATTTTTTTTCCATTTCCGCCCTAAAATTTTGAACTAAATTATTCTAATCTACCTTTTTGCAATGTAGGATATACAAAATGCTCGTTTGGTGGGAACATGAGCAGGAAGATGTGGATCTTGCCACATTAATTCATCCACCTACAATACGGTCATTAAAAGGATGCAGACTATTTAAATTCTGGGCCATACCTGGCATGAAGGCTCAGGTAGACTTCCTGCAATGGCTGGTGGACAGGTGGAGCACATAGGACCAATGTTTCATGATTGGTGGCCACCAGCTCGAAATCGAGCTAGAGGACATTTATTTCTTAACTAGTTTGCCCAAGAAAGGCGAATGATTATCTCTATTCAGGACTAGGTCAGGTGGCCAGTCTGTCGCTAGTCTCCGACTAGAGTTTTGTAATGACCAAACTGAGGAAAAATGGATAGATATTAAGACTATCTCCCATCCTGAACTTAAAGTGATTACATTTACTATCACCAGACTATGCGGGAGCGCAAAATTGCATGTAGCTATCAGATCCCAAATGCGAATGGCAGTAGACCGTTACCGAGGCACCATCTTCAACTAGTGCGAGGTTGTGTTGGCGAATGTAAAAGGCCAATTGACTATAGCAAAGAATGGACAACTAAAAAAATTTGGATATGGTTTCTTGGTTGTGAGCTTTGGCCTAGAGAGGGTCCCTATGATGGTCCCACAACAACTTTCCGTTGAGGCTGGACTTCCCCGAGAGCCTAGGATTATGCGTTGGTTTGCAGTGATGGCTCGTCATCCTCAGGAGGGTACAGAGGTTGTTCGATTTCCACCTGATTATATTCGTTGGTTGAGGAACCAACTGTTCATGATTCAGGATTTTTCATATGCTGGGATGGATTATCGTGGTGATCCAGGCATGGCTCTTCCACCAGGAGAGCAATGGGATGATTAAGGTAAAATCATTTCCAACATTTTCTAAATTTAAAACTAATTTTTTGCTTTTTTAAATCGTCCAAAAATGACAGTAAAAAGTTTTAAATGCAGATGTGGGTCCATGGCGACCAGCCGCTCTCCAGCCCTATGAGAGAAGACACCTAGCTGCAGCAGCACTGGCCCCACAGGACCAATCAGGAGACATCCTGACCGAATTGGAGCATCATCTAGAGCATTTGACAATAGATATTCCAGATACTAGTATAGATGATATTCCACTTAGGTTACAGTGCTATGTGATTGGGGTCCCAGGACCTTTTAGGAGGTTCCTTTGTAGGGTGGCCCGAGCAGTGGTTTCTTATGGTGATCATCATCAGGGATAGGATGATCGCCTTTGTAGACTCATAAGACATTTTATATCTTTTTGTACTATCATTTTTGCCGATCATAAGGTGTTTTTCAACCTATGATCGAAGACGATGTATATTTGACACACTTCTATGCTATGATATATCACTATTACTGGCTATCTTGTATAACATGTTTATGGAATGTTTTTAAATTTACTGTCATGATTATTGCAAATGTCTATTTAACATTCGAGAAGCAACTGCATCTGCTATTGTATTTAAATATCTTGGAATATGCTGATATTCAATGTAGTCAAATTTACATTCCAAGAGATGAACTCTCAAAAATAATCTTGATAACACTGGATTCTAATGGCATAAACCCTGTTAAGCTGTAATACAACGAGTTCAGAATCTAACCTAACAATCAAACTCTGAATCCCAAATGAGATGGATTCACATAATAACTCAATCACTGCACTATATTGTGCAATGTTATTTGTTGTTTGACCCAGGCTTACTCCATGCATAGATACTAACTCGTCAGAGGGTGAATAGATAACCCAAGTTGCGGAAGAAATGTTCCGTGTACTACAACAAGCACCATCAGCAAAACCAATGTATGTTTGAAAAGACGTCGACATCTGCAATATCAAGAGTAAAACCAAGATAAGCAGGAATAATGATAAAAACACTCTCTAAACTAGGCACACTTTCTAATCTAAAACACACCAACTAGAAAGAAACTATTCTATCAAAAATCTTCACACCAAATTTTAAGCATAATATCTTTTCAGGTAAAGCCCATTTCTGGGTTTACCTAAGAGACACCGTCAAAATCTACCAATTCATAGGCCCCTTTTGCCAGCTTTCGCTTGACAACATAAGGACCATGCCACATAGGTACAAATTTTCCAGCCCCTAGCTTATCGTTTGCTTGATCATATAGTAAAACTAGGTCTCCTTCCGAAAAGTTACGAGGCGTAACATTTCGGTCGTACTGATTGCTAATGTAGCATCACGTCAATTCTCATCTAGCTGAGCTAAGTACAAAAAATGTTTCCCCTCTTCGAAAGTGGCTGGGAGTAATTCTATGGCTATTTGCAATGACGGAATTTCGCATTCAATGGGTAACACTGCTTCCAACCCGTAAACGAGTTGAAAAGGAGTGAAACCAGTTGATTTTTTTACTGAGGTTCGGTATGCCCAAAGTGTTGAAAATAACATGTTATGCCAATTCGACCGATGAATACCAATGATTCGTTGGATGCACATAGTGACTAGAACTTTATTGATTGCTTCAACCAGACCATTAGCCTGTGGGTAATATGGAGTAGAACTATTGTGACGCAGGCCAAGTTGATCTGTTAGTTCAGTCATCATGATGTTTCGAAAATGACTTCCATGATTAGTAATAATGGCTTGAGGAACACCGAATCTAGCAATTATATGATTGAAAATGAAAATTGCAACAGTTTTGCCGTCTGCCGAAAATGTAGGCATCGCCTTGGCCCACTTGGTAAAATAATCTACCGCAAGGATGATATACGCATGGCCCCTAGCCGAGTGAGGGTTACATGTAATAAAGTCGATACCCCACTTTGTGGAAGGACCTACGACAATTATAGGGTGGAGAGGAGCAGGTGGAGCACACATCTTACGATAAAAAATTTGGCAATTGTGGCATTTCCGGACTGCATTGATACAATCTTTAAACAAGGATGGCCAGAAATAACCAGCGCGCAATATCTTTTGGGCTGTGGCATACCCAGACATATGACTGCCACATGCTCCAGAGTGACAGTCATTTAGAACCTTTTTAGCTTCTTCATGAGTTATACAACATCAGAAAACAGAATCCGCCCCACGACGATAGAGTGTATCTCCAATAATATTGTACTGTTGGGATTGGAAACGTATTTTCCTTCACTGAGATCGTGAGATTTTTGGCCGAAAAGATTGGGTTTGGAGATAGACAATTATATCTCCATACCATGGATCAAGAGTACTGATAAGAAACAAGGATTCATCCGCAATGGGTTTTTCCGTCACAGTTTCAGTATCAGTACGTGGGAAATCACACATCAATTCTGCAAAAACCAAAGATTTCTTTGCCTTGGATTTTTCAAATTCCAAGTCAAATTCTTGCAACATAACTATCCATTTGGAATCCTTGCCCCTAGCAATTGTTTGGTCAAAATATACGTCATAGGGTTATAGTCAAAAATTACCGTGGTTTTGTGTAATAAGATGTAGTGACGAAATCTTTAGACAACTTGAACAACTGCCAAGGCCAATTTCTCCACATGTGAATATTTAAGCTCAGTTGGATTCAAAGTTTGACTAAAATAGTAAATCACATGTTCATTGTTGAATTCATCTTCCTGAACTAAAACCATCCCAATGGTGGAATGAGAAGTGGTGAGGTACAAAAAGTAATCCTGGTTGTAGTTGGGAGGATGCAATAACGGTGCATGGGTCAATGTGTGTTTAAGTGCATCAAAAGATTTGTTAGCTATCTCATCCCAAAATAATGGAGTATTCTGTTTCAGCAACCTAGTAAAACCTTTCGTTATCTCGGTGTAGTTAGGAATGAAATGACGTAAAAAGTTTGCTTTCCCTTGCAAACTTTAGAGTTGGCAAAGAGTTGAAGGTGGAGGTGATTTGACAATAGCTTCAATCTTCAGGGGATCGACACAAATGCCAGCTTTTGAGACAACAAATCCCAGTAAACGACCTGTTTCTATACAAAAAACACATTTATGCGGATTCAGCCTAATTCGATAATGCTTACATCTCATAAAGATTGCTCGTAAATGAGTGAGATGATCAGCTCTACGCAATGAATAAGTAGGTAAATCATCGAGATAAGGTTGCACAATGTGCTTGATGTCATGAAATTCATAAGACATAGCCCTTTGAAAAGTTTCTTTGGCGTTCTTCAATCCGAAAGGTAATTTGCAATAAGAAAATGTCCCCCATGGACAAATGAAAGTCGTTTTAGGTTGATCAGCAAGGAGTATGTTGATTTGATTGTAACTGGAAAAACCATCCATAAAGGAGAACATTTCACTGCCAGCACAGTCATCAATAATTTGATCGATATAGGGGGTTGGATAATTGTCTTTAGGACAAGCTCGATTAATATCCCTATAATCGATACATATTCTTATCGTTCCTTGCTTTTTTTTAACAAGAACAATATTCGATACCCAATCCGTTAAAGGAATTGGATAAATGAAACTTGCTCGAAGTAATTTCTCAACTTTAGCTTTAATAGCAACAATGTTTCTTGGATGTATCTGACGCAAACGTTGCCGGACAGGTTTAGTATCCGGGTAAGTTTTAATTTTATGGACAACAATTGATGGATCGATTCCTGGCATTTCTTCATATGACCAGACAAACACGTCGCAGAATTTTTGAAATAGGGCTTTATAATTTTGGATTTCCTTGCCCGTACAGGAAGCACCTATATAAATGTTTTCAATAATTCCAGGTTTCACTGAAATGTCAATAGGAACCGTTCAATAAATATTTCCCAAATTCAACTTAGAATTAGGATGTTGCAATGGATTCTATGGTTCTTTGACATAATCAACGGTAAAAATAGATGAGAAATCATTTTCAAAATGATCAAGCTCAGGTAAAAATGAAGATCGATGTTGAAGATCTTCCCATTGTAAATCATCAACAGACAAAAGTTCACGAATCTGCTCATCAGTATGAACAAGATCAGAAAGAGTTGTTGAATCTGATGTTGAAATTGAGAGTGATTCCCCATGGACCACATTCATTGGATCAGATTTGGTTGAACAAGTGTCGGAAAATGACTGCACAGCCTGATATGCAACTTTAAAGGGACTTAAAGGCATTGCATCACCAAATGAGTCCACCTCAGAATCAGAAGGTACGATCCAAGGATCATCAAAAGCAATAGTGTTCGATGAAATCATATGAATAGTTGCAAAAGAAGGCGATATGTTAGGAGGAGGAAATGAAAAAGTTCCTAGTAAACCAGAATCTTTAACCAAACCTACCCCGATATCCTTGTAAGGGGTAACTGTTTTATCGACATGTTGAATACTATCAGAAGAGGCTGGGTCGGATGAAAAATAAGTTAATTGGTCTATTGTAATGATCTTTCCATTATGAGGAAACTTAATAAGCCGAAAGACCGATGAAACTACATCAGTCATAGCGTAAGACCAACTACGACCCAAAAGAAGGTTGTAATCTAGAGGGGCATCAACCACTTCCACATCTAGATTTACAGTTTTTCCTTCAACCCCTATAGGTAGATCCTGCAAAATGCCATAAGGATGAAATGCTCGACCATCAAAAGCCTTTAGAATCGTCAGGGATTGATTGAGTGTAGGGGAGCCAAGTGATCTCCAACACTGAATCGACATAATACACGTAGAAGCTCCCTCATCAATCACAGTCCTAAAGCAAGGTTTGTTTTTTACTAACACTGGGATTTGGAAAGCCATTTGATGAGGTAGGTGAGGTGTACTATTCTCTAAATCAAAGATTATCAGGTTCGAATCCTGAATATCAACAGCTCCTATAGCAGAAAAAAGTAATTTATGCTGTGCTAGGCATGATTGCAGCACCTCCAAAGCCGACATTGCTGAAGGGGAAATAGCTAAATCTTCAACAATGTTATAGTTCTAAGTAGCTCTCGCATGTGGATTGAAAGTTGAATTCCAAAGTATATCTTTAGCAGGTGGTTTGATTACTAAGTCTGGGTTAGGTTTCTCGATCTGTAGCGGATCAGAACCAGAAGGAGTTGAAGTTGATGGGTTTGAATAAGAAGATTCTGCTTCTTTACCACCAACAAGATTCTTACTACCATAATCTTCCGATCGCGTCGCAATCTTGACATGGGACACCATCATAATGGGTTCTTCTGAGGCATTTGAGGAAGAACCAATCATCTTACTATCTTGGCTAGGAAAAAGATCCTTCAAGACAACAGGCGTTTGAGAACTTTGACGATTTTCGAAACCTCAGCTCGATGTGGGCAATATCTTGTAAAATGCTCCTCATCACAAATGAGACAAGGATAGCGAGGTTTATGTTTCTCGTCAGTAGGTTCATTTTTATCTGGTTTCTCTTTTGAGTTTTGTTTATTTTTCTTCTTCCCCTTCTTTTTACCGCCGACTTTTGATTTGGCTGCAGATGATTCTATGACATGAATATCGACAGGAATTTCAGTGGAAGAATCTCCTGTCGTGGAATCTGGTAAAGTTATAATAGGAGAAGAATTCTTTACAGATTTCTTCTTACTTATGGTACTAACTAGACAAATCATACCATCAGTGCCATGAGACCCTGAAGGAGTTGCAGTTATTTGATTTTGTTTCGGAAGGTCGGGGATTTTTTCGTGTAAAGTACCCAACTGCGTATAAACGAGGTCAAGGTACTGAGCTTGAGAAATTACTTGCTCTTTAGTAACAACTCCTGCCTTAGCTACATCCTCAGTGATTTTAGGTAATAATGATTTAACAAACCATTCTACCAAAATTTGATTTGGAATAAAAAATTTCACTAAACGTCGTCGACGTCACCATTCATGAATATGATCTGAAATATATGTAGACGTTGATTGTTTTAATGAAGTTAATAATTCCGTGCCATTTTCATATCTGATAGGCAACTGAAAATGAGTTAAGAAATAGGTGGCTAACTGACTAAAATTATAAAAAGATCCTCGTGGTAACTCAATGTATCATTTGGCAGCAAGACCAATCAGAGTGCATTGAAAAAGACATAAGTGAATTGAATCATCGATAATGGAATTGGATGCACACCAGAGGTGATAAGTCATCACATGATTGGATGGATCTTCTCCTGACTTACCCTCAAACTTCGAGATATCACTAGGCAACTTATTAGGCATTGGTGGCCAATACGAAAGATAGTAAATTGGATCGTTCGTAAGGCATGACAAATCAGGTAAATCCAAAGTTGCAATAAAAGGTAACTGACGGTTAGGGTCTCGAAAACCTTGGGTCACAAGACCAGCTCCAGGAGGAGGATATCCAGGATAACCTAGAATTGGATTTGCATTAGGAATATTATATCCTCCCGGAAAACCAGGATTAACCAGACCAAACTAGGGTTGTTGAGGTTGCTGATAAGTATATCCAGGGTACGGTTGACACTGATAAACTGGGTTTTGCACAACAGGACCATATTGACACTGTCCCTGGTACGGTTGATAAGTGAATTACGGTTGACTTGTGACAACTGTACTTGGACCAGGTTGTCCTACAGGCATCTGAACCAATGTCTGAATTGTAGGTCTTGACTATGGTAAAGAGGTCTGAGGAGTTGATGCAGGAACAGTAGAAACCAGAGTTGCCGATACTCCAGAAGTAGGTGGGGTAGATTGAATAGAAGCTATAGTAGTTGCAGCAGCAGTTTGAGGCGGAGTTCGAGGCGAACTAGTCCTAGGCTGATGAACTACACCAAGTGCAGAAGTTTGAACAGTAGGCTGGACAAGTTGCTGGGTTGGACCAGAAACCAAAGGTTGTCCAGGTTGACTTGATAACTCCACATTAGGTTGCAAAATCTGTTGAGTTTGAGATGGATCCCACACCACGTTCATTCCAGGGTATGGACCCATAAAAGGTTGAGCATATTGAGGACCATAACCAGGTTGAGTGTAGGGCTGATAATTGAGAGGTACATTTCCAACTCCTTGTACAAATGGTTGACCAGAAGGTGGTTGGAAACTTTGAGTTGGGTACTGACCTTGAGGTTGATAACCTTGAGGCATGTACTGAAACTGGGGTTGACCTTGAGGTATATATTGATACTGGGGTTGACCTTGAGGTATATACTGAGTCTGGGGTTGACCTTGAGGTATGTACTGTCCCGAAGGTATGTATTGTCCTTGAGGTTGCCCCCCACGCGGTATTTGACTACCTTGAGGTTGCCCCCCAAGCAGTAATTGAGTACCTTGAGGTTGCCCCCCAGGCGGTAACTGACTACCTTGAGGTTGCCCTCCAGGCGGTAACTGACTACCTTGAGGTTTCCCTCCAGGTGGTAACTGACTACCTTGAGGTTGCGGATTTGGAATAGTACCATACATCATAATAATTTCTTCTATGCTCCATGGTGGGGTTCCGTTATTACCAATTGATATCCCATGTTCAATGGGTTGAGAAGATGCTCCTGAAAAAGTACTAGTGAGTGAGTGATACCCAGAAGGAACAGAAGGACCACCATATAAAAATGTTTCCGGTGTTTGGGAAAACATGGATGACCATTTTGACATATCCGAAGGAGGATAATAACCTTTGGGCGTAGGATGAAAAGGAATACGAGGTGGTGAAAAAGCGAGACCCAGATTTTCTAAAAAGTTCGTCAATGATACGTACCAAGCGTCACCTCTAAAAGGACTGTAGAAGATTGATTCACACTCCCTAAGTTCGAAAGTTGGTTGATTTTCAGGGAGAGTTGTATCTTCGTCCAGACTAACAAGTTCTTCAATAGAAATGAGTTAAGAAGGAAGATTTTGGGCAATGATACTTCCTACCCTAGGTGAACCAGGACCACTAGAAGTTGGAGAAGCAAATCCTGAGGATGGAGTAGCAGCAGGTTCGGTTTCAGGTTCAGAAATTTCAGGTTCCTCAATTAATTCACTAGTAGGAGAAATACTACCAGTAATTTCGAAAAATGAAATTGGTTCAGAAATATACTCTGTTGCTTGAACTTGATAATCAGGATGAATAATTAAAGATGATTCTTCGGCTTCTAGTGACCCAACTCTACTGTCACAAGGTGATACAAGAGCTCGTAGCCCTTCAAGCTGACTTGGTGTATATTCAGGAGGTTTCCCCCGAAGTCTACAGGATTGTCTGGGTAATTCAGCCACGATTAAATATTTAATTACTTCACACGCAAACAAAGAAAATCTCAATAAAACCACCTAAAGTCTCTAAAGAACCAAACAATTGAATCACACGCCTAAAAAATCTAAGAGTTCAAACCACACACAAACAGTAACTTTCCATACCAAAAACACTAGTTGGTGATGAAATCTAACGTCGCAGAATTCAATACAGAAATGATGGTTGGAACAGTTACCCCGACAACCTGCTTAATGAAACAGACTGGCACAAGTTTCTTCACAAAACCGTCTCGAGTGAAGAGAACCCCCTAGAGGGTCCAAGTGAGTCTAGTCAATGTCTGCCCCAAGTACAGTGAGACCCGTCCTTCACCATCACCTTAGGAAATAATCTTAAAATTATGGTCACTAAGGTTACCAACAATAACAAATACAACTGGGGAAATAGTCTATGATTCGATCTACGCACAAGGGTAGAGTAGCAAAGCTCAATCCCCTTGAAGGCTCCTCGACATGATCAATCCGAGGTTTACCAACAAGTGACCCCAAGCTCCTCGACAATGGTTAATCCGAGGTTTACCGTTTTTAATAGGCGCAAATCTTCTATTTTTCCCAATGAGACAAACTTGATTGTCTCAAAGGTTCGGACATGATCTTGTGATTGACTCCTTTAAGAGGAGCTTCCCAGATTATATCAATTACAATTGGATTTATTTCCTATTGCAAGATATAGCTACTTGTTTGTTTTACTATCTTGGAGAGTTAATTACTCCCTACTCCAAGATACTAGCCTAAGCTATATTGGTGATAAGAGCCCTAGAAATAAAAAGATTGCTAGATCAATTTTAATTAAACGTTACTTTTATGGGTTGTTTCTTAAGTCAATAGGTATGGAGATGAAACTTTGATGGTGTGAAGACTAGACTCCAAAAACACTAAAAAATGCACCTAAAATGATAAACAATTCGTTTTTTCTTTCAATGAATTTCTAGCTAAAAGAAAGAGTTGAGAATGCAATTCCTTGAAAAATAAAACTTTCCTTCAACATGTAAATGAAAAGAAAAACTTTTTCTTTTTCAATAAACTTAAAATGAGACTACTAATTATGCTCACAAAAATAAATCCCTTTTTCTTTTCGACACTCAAAACTACAGAAAACAATTCTTTCAAAAGAGAATCTACAATTTCTAGAAAAACACTCAAAACTATGAAAGACTAATCTTGAGATCTAAGAAACTTCTAAAAACCTAATCGAAATAAAAGCTTCAAATGTTTTTGAGGACGTTTTACTTATTTATTCAGTAAACTAATGATTAATTCATTCAAAATAACAAATCAATCAAAAAACACCCAGCTATGTTTTCTTTTATAAAAATGAAATTCACAACTTATGACCAAGTTCGTTCAAAGTTTTGCAAAAAGAAACGAAATCTATTTCTTACCAAGGGAAGATTTCACAAACTAGCTAGACTCATCAGGAAGACAAAAAGATACCAGGGTGATCTATGGTTTCTTAGGCTTCCAATCTTTAAGTCACTACAAAGACCGAGTGAAAACCAATCCAGGTATGCAAAGCTTCTAGAAAATCATCTAAAACAAAAACACCAATGGAACTTACTCACAAGAGACTTTTGACAGGACACATGCAGATCTGGGCAGAGACTAAAGGTCGTAAACAAATCCTAAACTTAACTGGACGAAAAGATTTTAGGTTTTTCAAAAATTTTGATAGGGTCCGCAAGCTTCCAGTATAACCAGATGCGGTATGGCTTTGTGCAGTAAAGGAACAGTGCAGGGATGTCTGCACTGTATTATAAACAGAATGTGCGGTCCTCTTGAAAATTAAAAAAAAAAAAGGCAAAAAACAATCCAGTACCTAAAAACTACCCAATCCCACACACATCAAGCAAAAACCAGAAACAAGAACAAGTTTCTCAAGTCAAAGACAAAGGAAAATCAAAAGACCAAATTCAGCTCCCCAGTGGAGTCGCCAAGTTGTTGGTCAGATAAATTGATCCTACGGACAAGGCTGATCTCCCTAGTATCAACAGATATCTAGCAACAAGCAAGACAAGCAAATCCATCTTTCTCTAAACATATTGCGATTCGTTAATAAAAACTAAAGAGGTGTTTAGACCCTACGTTAAGTCCAACGCTAGTTTGTGGCAGCCATGCTTCAACCGTCCAAAAGAGTTTCCTTTAGAGAACCTGCAATCACAAACAAACACACATCAAATAACACCTGCATAGTTAATATAATAAATCATGTTCATCATGGTGATCAGGGAATCCATGAAATAAACCATAAAACACAGCTTATTGAGAAAAATAAACTTGATTGTATTAACTTTGAAATAGAAGAACTTTACAACCTTTGGTGCCTTGATGTTGTACAAGCTCTTCCCAGGGTCCAAAAAGGAATCTCCTCTACTTTGACAAGCCTCGCTCTCTTCCAAATGAGATCAAAAAGGTATGTAATCTCTCCTCTCAAAAGCTCAATTAGGAAGACTAAGTTCCAGCAGCATTTCACCTCAAAAATATTCAGCTTTCAACCTCCTTAATAACCAACCCAATGCTTCATTTTATAGTGCAAAGGAAGGAGGTTACAAGTCCACCATTGAAGGGATAGAGTCCTCCTTCAAAGGGATAAGCTCCTCATATCAAGGGGTTAGCTCCTTAAGGTATGGGGATGCATGAACCTTAAAGGAGCGAACTTGCCACCTCAAGATTCCCTCTAGAAGCTTCCACAAATGACTCAAAGTGAGTTTTTAATAATGTAATTGCGCCTTTTTGACTTTTACAGGGGTCCGCACCCATTACACAGAGACAGAGCGGTCAGGTGCACAGGGGACATGACCATTAGGTGCGGGACCGCAGGTAATGCTAAGAGAAAGTGTGGAACCAGAGTTTTAGAGATTTTTAAGGTCTTTCTCTTATTTTCAAAGCTTGATATGAAGAACTGAGGTTTAAGACTTGCAAAGGAGGAAAATATGAGTGGTGATAGACTCACACTAATTGCAGAATGTCAAGGTGACAATTTTTTTGTGCAACAGATCAATGAATCAGATGTAAACATTAAGGATGGAATGATAAACAATGTGTACATAAATTAACAAAGGACATGAATTATAATATGCAGAAAGAAAATAAAAGATAAAGAAAACAAACATAAGACAAACAAAATAGCAAAACACATATTACTAATTTATAATTATATTTCTTGTGAAAAGAGAGACCAAATCACCCAACATCATGTACTGGTATGTTCATCCTACAACAAATAAATCAAATATCCTGACTCGAATACTTCAGATAATGTATATTTAAAAGGAAACGAATCAAGTAACACTGCAATGTTTTATTAACTGATCATGTCAACCACATAAATCATTAACATGAACTAGAATATGATGAAGTAAAATTAACGACAAGAGTGAAAACACTATATGTCAAATTAAATATCAAAAGTCACAAAATCATCATGATTCGGTTAACACAGTGTGTACGTTGAAATCATTTAAACATAAGTTTCACCTCTCCAAAAATCTAGCACCCTAAAAATGAATTTGGGTTTTGTTTTCGCTACAACAATGACCCTCCGAATTTTTTGCCTGTCTATTTTGGAGCCTACATGAACTTTTGTTTCAAGCCCCTTAGTGTCGTCATGTTGTTTTTTTTGTAATTCTTATGCTTTCTCCTAGTACCTCATCCTCCTAAGTCAATGTTTCCTAAGTGTCGCTTGTGTTATCTAACCCATGGTCAGGTCAAATCGTGACTTTTCTTGACTTAGAAACTATCCTTTATTCCATGCACACACATAGAAAGAACACAAAATCACACAAAAAACAAGCAAAAGAAAGAAAAGTTCCCTTTAAGGCAAATCACACTTCAAGTTGACGAAGACTTGCTCTTGTGTTCATTGCACTCCTTCAGGTTGAAGAAGTGCACCCTCCTTGAGTGCACTCCTTCATGCTTAATAAGTGCACCCTCCTTGAGCACATGCCTTCAGAATGAAGACATGTGCCCTTCTTGAATGCATGCATGATCTTCCTTGTTGCATGTGGGTGTACTCCTAGAAAAAAAGATCCCACTTGATCTGAAAATCACTTGTGAGTGATCTCAGTTAATTAATTAATGAATGAAGGTATTACAGACTCATGTGCTGGTGTGTGTCTATGTTATCTTAGGAAACAGATCGATAAGATTGCAAAATACATAGACACTGGAAAACAGTAAGAGAAACATAGCAAGCAAAATAGAACACAACAAATTAATAAGGAGTTCATCCAATCCTCCTGGGCTACGTCTCCGGTCCAGCTTTCAATGGTGGCCTTCTTTTATTGTGTCTTTAAACATAGTTTTTACAATGAGGAGCTCAATTTGAGTCTCCTGAAACAGATGATGCTTAGTAGGGTGGTTCTTGGATTCCCCAAGCCACTAGAGTGCACAGACTTCCCCTTACCAAGTCTTGACCTCAACTGGTCTGAATGGGATGAGCCCAATTTGGTACTCAGTTCTCGACAGATATCCTCATAGGGATTGCTTGAACCTCTCAAGCCTAGTTCTGTATGCTCGATGTTGCCTTAGCTCTACATGTTAGCTCAACTCTCTATTCCCTGCTTCACTTTCTGTTCTGTTTCCTCTGTCTCACTGTCTCCTTCTTCTCTCTTCTATTCCTCTGCTCTTTTTCTGTCGTGGCTTAAAGCCAATTTGGCTCATGACTGTTCGCTTCCTCTTCCATCTCTTCAGATCGCCTGCTGTTGTCTGCTTGGAATTCCCTGCCTCTGTGTCACCGCCAGTGTGTAACATTTCACAGAGAGGTGGCCACTTGTCCCCTCACGAACTACGCCAACTCTTCCTCAAACAGTTTGTTATTTCGATTATGTTGTGAAATGATTCATCTGCCAGCTCAGTGGTCAAATCGGACTTCAACCTTTATATGCTTCAACTTATTTCTCCCGTTGAATCCAGTTTCCCATCAGGCGCAATCTTCGTCATTAGATTCGGGGCCTCTAGATCCTATGGTTATCGCTCTTATCACACAGTTGACTTGGTCGGACGTTAGCCCGCAATGAGAGCGGTTTTCTCTCTCATCCGCTAGACACACGTCAATCAATGTATGGAATCGTTGGGTCCTCTGACAAACCTGCTTACAGCCCAAAACACCTCTGATATTCTGTCGATTTTGGAGCGCGGGGCCTGCCTTTCAGTTTAGCACTTTTCCCACTGTTTTCGGCTTCCCTTGTGACCGAGTGCTCAGGGCTATTCCATTTCGAGGGGTTTTTCCCAGCGATGCGCGATTAGCGATTTGCACTAATCGTGCATTAGAAACGGCCTCTATTTTATGATCTTGATCTCCCAATTGCTAGTTTACGTCCTATGTGGTCTCCATGGGTCTCGGTCAGTGCACTTTGACCGAGGTCCTCGTTGTTTCGTGCTGGCTACAACTTCCATTGTCCAGAGGTCTTTCCTGATAGCTCACTGTTCACAAGTTTTTGAAGTTTGTCATGATTTGATACAGTCATAGAACTCTGATAATTTTCATGGATCCAATTCGGATCACGACCTTCCCACTAAAAAAGCTTTTGGACCACCAAAAGTTGGTTTTCAAGCATCGACTAAGTGAGGGTACAATTGTCTCACTTGTCCAATCCCTATCCATTTTGCACTGCTCGGCTTTGAACCCTTAAGCCCAACTCTGAGGTACTCAACATCTCCCCTGCGTGTCGTTCTCACCTTCCTGTCTAGAACTATGTCTTCCTGCAATTCATTAAGATATTCAGGTAACAGGTCATCAATAGAAGGTAATTGACTTTGCTCTTTGGGATCCTCAATTCGTGAAGGTTCAAACAATCTCAAGCAATCTGCATCCACGACTGAGTAGATGTGCATGTAAGCTGGTAGATCAAGGCGAAAAGCATTCTCACCAATTTTCTCAAGTATCTTGAAGGGTCCATACTTGATAGGCTTTAGATTTTTACCTTCACCTTGCATCCTGTCCTTGCTGATATACAACCAGACTTGGTCACCAACTTGGAAACTATGCTCCATCTAATGCTTGTCATGCCTTGCCTTGTAGTTGGCCTGGCTCTTTTCTGGCTGTTCCTGTACTGCCTGGTGGATCTCTTGGATTTGTTCAATGAACCTAGTTGCCTTGTCCACATCATTGTGTCCCTCAACTATGGTGTCTTTACCAAAGACAAAATCCAAAGGAGACCTTGGTGTGAAACCAAAACAAGTCTCAGAAGGAGATCTCTGTGTAGAAGAATGTTTGGTTCGGTTGTAAGCATGTTGCACATAACACAAATGTTCATCCCAAAGCTTAGGATGCTTGTTGCAATATCCCCTAAGCAACTGGATCACTGTCCTATTGACTAATTCTGTCTGGCCATCGGTTTGTGGATGGAAAGTTGTGCTTTTCTTCAGTTTGGTGTCCATCAGTTCTCACAGACTTGACCAAAACTTCCCCACAAATTGAGTGTCTCGATAAGATACAATGGAAGTGGGTAATCCAAAATGAACCCATACATGTTGAAAGAATAGTTTTGCAGTTTGTTCAGCTGTAATTTGTTTATTACAAGGTATCAAAATACACATTTTGTTGAACCTATCCACAACAACATATAGATAATCATGACCTTTCCTAGATTTATGAAGTCCTCCAACAAAATCTATGGAAACACTTTCCCAAGGATGAGAAGGAACTGGCAATGGAGTGTACAAGCCTAGTTTTATGTTGTTGGGCTTGCTTTTAGCACACATAGTACACCCTCTTACATATCTAGAAACCGTCTCATTCATTTTTTGCTAATAACAAAATATTTGCAGCTGTGCAACTATTTTACTTACGCCAAAGTGACCTGATATTAGAGAAGTGTGTGCTTCTTGAATTATCTTTACTCTTTCAGTTTGTGGAATGCATAGCTTCCCACAATGATATAGGAGCCAGTCCTTTATATGATAATCTAATTCTTCTACTCATTTGCCTTGACTTAAAGTTGCATATACATCTTTGAAATCTATATCTTGAGCATATTGTTCAATGTAGCTCTCATGTAACACAAAATTATGCTTAAGTATAGTAGATGCATTTATACTGGGTCTAGATAACATATTTGCAACTTTATTGTGTATGCCCTTTTTATATCTGATGACTAAATGAAACTGTTGTAGAAAACCCATCCATCTATAGTGTCTTGGTTGTTGCAACTTAGTTTGGGAGTGTAGGTATTGAAGTGGTTGATGATCAGTATGTATTATTGTCTCTTTGCCCATTAAGTAATGTTTCCACTTTTTCACACTTTGTACTAATGCATACAATTATTTATCATATGTAGGATAGTTAACTACTGCA